>JAMQGT020004992.1:0-16795 GCA_024447675.2 Pterophyllum scalare | reverse complement strand
TTATGCCCTCTACTTCGTTCAGTTACGTATTGCTCTCCAAACCATCAACATGTTTATTAGATCCCATTCCTACTAGACTGTTCAAAGAAGTCTTTCCAATTATTGATGCCTCAATCTTAAATATGATCAATCTGTCTTTATTAGGTGGCTATGTACCACAGGCCTTCAAGGTGGCTGTAATTAAACCGCTACTTAAAAAGCCATCACTTGACCCAGCTGTCTTAGCTAATTATAGGCCAATCTCCAACCTTCCTTTTCTCTCCAAAATCTTTGAAAGAGTAGTTGTAAAACAGCTAACTGATCACTTAGAATGGCTGCCCCCAGCCAGCTGACTCCCAGCAAGTTCCCAGTTTGAACTTTTAGACATTTTGCACTGCAAATGACCAAAACTATTCAAAGTAAACATTCCTTCATTTATTCATTTCAGTCTAATCAAGTCAATAATTTAGACTTCTGTTTGATTCATGTCTATGACCTACATTTTTCCATCAGGTTACACCTTAATATATTTATTTATCATTATAAATTTTTTTACACTGCAGTACTATGCAAAACTTGAGCGCCACACCTCATTTCATTTATATTTTGCTTCCAAGGAGCCAGACTTTATATATTTTTTATGTGGTCTTGAGCAATAGCTCTCCACGCTTTCTAAAGTTTTTACTCATTTTCATTCCAGTCCTTGTACCTGACCATTTTCAGATGATTTTTTAAAACTACTTCACACTGACCTATAAATCATTCAAGCATAAAAAAGGCACCTACTGTAACTCAAAGGGTGAACCAGTGTAGTGTCTACACATAACGGACAACAAAGAACAAAATGTATATAAGAACCAAATTTAAATTCTATTTTTAGGCACTCTGTTACTAGCAACATGTCTCAATAACACAAGTTGTTCACTAACTTTCTGCAAAGTTAATGGCTACAGACCTCCAAACTTCATGTGGCCTTCAAATTAGGTCAAGAACAGTGCAGAGAGCTTCATGGAATCACACTTCTGTATGTGGCAATCCTATGGATGAGTCTGGGTTTGACAGTTGCCAGGAGAACGGTGCTTTTTTGACCAAATATAAAGTTTGGTGGAAAGGTGATAGTGGTGTGGGGGTTGTTTTTCAGGAGTCGGGCTCGGCCCCTTAATTCCAGTGAAAAGAAGTCTTAGTGCTTCAGCATACTAAGACAATTTGGATAATTTCATGCTTCCAACTTTGTGGGAACAGTTTTGGGGTGGGGTGGGGTTTTACCTGTCAACAAAAGCAGTCCTTAAAAATAGGCTATATCAATTTATTGAACAGGACTGCGCACCAGTGCACAAAGGTCCATAAAGACATGGATGAGTGAGACTTAAAAGTTCATTAGAACTGTAGAGATTGTTTGTTCCTTATATACTTTATTTTCCTGTATTTTTGCACGTTTCAAAAAAAATCTTCAGTTAATGTATGTGTGCACAAATGCCCACGTGAACTGATTGACTTAACTCTGATCAGCTGTTTGGGCTGAGTTCTGTGAGGGCAGGGATGATGTGTTTGGAAATGAGAGACAGGATTGAGTGCAGTATTCACAAACTGATTTTGCAGCAACATGGTACTCAACATCACCAATAAATTAGGGTCTAAGCTGTCTGAATTCCATAAATTGAAGGTTTTCCTATTTGTTCACCAAATGGATGAAATAAATTTTTTGTTTGTCTCTTGGTGCTGTTGAAACCAGCCGTTTCACCTGAGAAGACTCTATGCTTTCAAAACAAATAACAGTTATCTTCTAGTATCTAGTTTTCAGTAATGTAGCTCCACACTGCAGGAGTGTCAACCTGGAAACTTTCTCCTGACAAAGCAGACCAAAATAATCTAAACAAGCATACTTCTTAGATCATTCAGTCAACTACAAATGACTTCTGTTGCATTTTAAGTTATATTTTCCTATTAAATTCAGTATGATGTGGTAAAGTTTATGCCCACATTCAGAATGAGGGATATTAATTTGATGTGGCTTTGACTGCAATAATAATGAAATAAAAATAAAAAAGGGTATTAAATAGGTGTCTTTTTATTAATATGCTCTTCTCTTGGTTGCAAAGTTTTAAAAGTGTGATTTTAACTGTAACCTAAAAATCAGACAAATCTTCTGTGTGATTTTATTACAGATTTAAAAAATATTTGGAGAACACTATATCAGTGTTCTCCATATATTTTCCAAGGTAGTCCTAAAAATCAGCTATAGCAATTTACTGAATAGGTGCAGTATTAATTTAATACAAGATGTTTCTTACAAGGTATAACCACCTCTGGATGCGATGCAAGCAGTCACCCATCTGTGCATGGATTGCATAAGTGTTCACATCTGTTATTGAGGAATTGGTCTCCATTCCTAGATGAGTGCAGCCTGCAGCTGTGCTTTGCTTGTTGGCTGTGGCTGCATCTGAAGAAATATCAGGTCTAAATACTGGCCAAGGAAATGCTTTTGATCCAGAAAGGCCTTCACTACTCTGGCAGTGTAAGGGTGGGTTTTGTCCTGCTGAAACAGCCACAAAGCTGGGATCTGGGTGCAAGATTTACGCAAGTACAGGTTGGAGTACCTCATCCCGGTACCTCTATCCAGTCAGATTTCAACCAAGTCAACCAACAGTCAGATCAGAGATAGTTATCTCATGGACATGCTAGGCTGCAGCAACAGCTAAGACATGCATGCCAGCATCCAGCATGCCAAAAGGCCAGGCCTCAGTCACATTCAGTGAGTGGCAGCATGGTGGCACTGATGACAATGTTATGTACACTGGTTATTTGTCTTCTGAGACCGCTGGCTTGAGAATGGAATAAACAGATCCAGTTCTTAGATGTACACGCAAGTTAAATTTTGTTCAGTAAACATTACTTGATGTAACGTGCCTATGCCTAGACAAATAAACATTGAATAAAGCCATTTATAAGTAGAATGATAATATTTATAATACTGGTTGGTTTTTCAAAAAGATGATTGCTTCATAATCAGAGCTTGAATTTTCTCATTACAGCATTTTTTTGTAGTAAAATCAATAATGAATGGAATTTTAAGTCTTTTGTATAGTTACATTGTTTCGCAGTGCGGTTCAGAGTAACTGTGGTTAGATTAATTAAGTCTCATAAAATGGTAGTTTATAAGGTTGCACTTTAGTTAATGGTTAGCTCTACAAGCCCTCTTCACAGCCTACAGTGGTTCATGTGTTTGACACGTACTCAAATCCAAAAAGTATGGCTACAGTAAGTTTGACTATTTTGTAGTGAATCAGAATAGAACATGATACTGTATGCTGTCAAAAATAAAAATAAAACACTCATATGCACACATGCTTACATTTTTTTCTTTTTCCATAACATACCTCATTACCATTCATATCCCCTTTATTCTTTGACTGTACCACCCTTCATCAATTTCTTCCTTTTTGTCCATCACTTTGTGCTTAAATCACTTCATCGGTGCCTTCCAACCATGGAATGTGTCATCTTATTTGTTCTGTGGTTGTGATCTCATTAAGATAATGACAAATGAACTGTTTGAGCAGGACCTGTTGACAACACGTCACAGAGCAAACCCAGATAAGCCCTGGCCCCATCTATCTGCCTCGCTTTAGTTGTGATCGCACTAGCCCTCTATCTTCATCCCTTTATTTGTGGATGTCATGATTCATCTTTCCTTTTGTTTCAAAAAAGAAAAATAAATCTTTTATTCTTTTGTGCTGGAATGCATGATGGATTTTTTTTTTTAAAGTCAGATAAAATATTGGTGTAATTGTCTTTTCTTGTGGCATTGTGTAAAAATCAGCATTAAAATGTTTAGTAGTAGATTTGGAAGAAACAAATACTCCTAAGAGGGAAATTACAATTCAAAACAACTGTTGTAACTGAGTGTCTCAAATTAAAAAAAAAACAAAAAACTAGAAGAGGATATCTCTATTCGTAGAAAGAGATTTTTTTCCCCCCTAGAAATACAGATGTTATATTATTTGTATTTATGGAAAGATATAGTCAATAAAGTACACACCTACTTTAAATAAAACAGCAATTTTTTATTACTTGCACTACTGGCTGAAGAGTTCACAACAGACAACTTCTGTGCTCCTTGATAATAACAGATGACATCAGAGCTTTTGAACTGAGTGGAGATTGTTTAATTCTGACCAGTTTTAAAACTTGGAGATCTGGTAAGACTTGTAGCCAAACTAAAACTAAAATCAGTATTTTCCTGATAAAGTAATTTAACTACATCTCAAATTATCTAATGTTTAAACTATGCCTTTCATCTTTCCAGAAACTATTGGAAGCTTTACTTCAACAGCTCATGAAAATCTGCAGTGACCACTTTGAGACTGTGGAAACAGATTGTGAAATTTTTATGAGAAACTTGTTAGCAAGTTAATCAATCCTAAGCATCACATCTGGCTCATTCAGTGGTAAATGTTGACCACCTAATATGAAAATACAGTGAAAACTAAGTTGTGTTAACAACTTAGTTTTGTGACCTTTATGAACTATACTAACTGTGGCCTATACTAACTATGGCCTGGTATAGTAGATAACAAAGTTCATCTTAAAAAAAACAAAAAAAAACAAAACAACAAAAAAACAACCAAAACATGAACTATGGGATATGTAGAGAGAAACTTGACATCTTGCGCCATCTTTCCTACGTTGAATTGCCATAATAATAAAATTTTAAAAAAAATCTGCCTTCTAATCACATGCTTGAGACATTTAGTGAAACTAAAGACTGTGACTATCTCAGGTCTATCGGCTCATTGATTAAAAAAAAAGATGATAATTTTGGCAGTTTTTTCATTATTGCCTTATCACTACATCTAATTGATGAGACATTTTTAAAGTGCAAATTATAAACAAACGGTATTCATTAAAAAAAAGAAAAGATTTTTACTAGTTAAATTAAGCATACTATTTATCATTTATATGCTTTCCATTTGCTTTAAGATTTTTTTTTTTACTTTTATCATTAAAAAAATGGTAAAAATAATAAAGAAATAAAATAAATAAGTAAATTGTGATTCAGAGGCAGTGGTTCCTGTGAGTAATGCCACTGTCCACAGTTTGTTCAAATGAAAGCCTCCTGGCATTTTTCATGAGATAGATTGATTATGTATTTGTTGGTTCCAGCCTGTAATTTTTTTTTATTTCTTAAAGTGGAATTTTAAAGCCAAATTGACAAACAGGATTGTGTCTCTCTCCATGTCCATGTTTGTTTGGCAACTTGTTCTCTAACAGCTGTAATTGCTACAGAACACAAGATGTACAGTAGCATCCTTACATTCCCCAACAATCTTCACTTTACCAATTAGCTTTTGTGTATACATTTCCCAAATATTTGTTTTGTTTAAAAAAGATGTGATGCAATGCAGTGCATGGCCATGCCCCGAAAGTTGCTGAATCAGTCTAATACATACATAAGTGATCACATTTCTCTGTTTCAACTTTTGTTATGTTGTTTTTGTATAGGTATTAAATGACATGCACAGCAACAAAGCATTTGCTAAAATGAGTTTTGTTTTGTTGAATGACAAGTTGCCACTACTTGAAATGCACAGTCTGTAGACGTAGTCGAGCCACTGCCTTTTCTATAATTAGTACAGTACATCCATTTTTTTCCCAATAAACTATATGAAATATGCATTTACAATTTTTTTTAACCCACACCAGTGAGATAAAACTTTATCTTGTGCCAATTTTACTGGTTCATCCATAATAGCTAAGTAATGTGTTCTGGCTCTGTAACACTTAAGCTGTGTCTCTTACCAGCTGTCTTTACCTGTGAAATGTAAGGGTCCTATGTACATTAACATATGGCTGTCAAGAAGAGAGGCACACAGACATATGGCAGCCCATATGATTGCAAAGGGCATTTAAGGAAAAAGAGAACAGACGTTCACTTCAGTAGTACACTCAGATAAGAATCACTATGTCTTTGTCACAGCCAACTAGACAGCAGATGAGTGCAGAGATGAAAACATGATTGAAGATAGCTAGTAAGTGGTAAAAATACTTCTACTTCAGCTGAACGCACCAAACTCAGACACACATAAACACATAAATGCAAACATTTTACAAAGCAGTAGTCTTGTAGATGTTAGACCGATTGACTTGTGACTTCTCATCTAGGGGTGTACCCAATATCTAGAACATGGTTGGGCATGAACCTTTTAGAATGAGGTTATACTGTAAAGTAGTTCAGTTCAGTTGAATGGGTTTGTGAGACACAAGACTTTCAGAGCAGAAGGTGACAAACTGAACCAAACTGCCAAAAGAAAAAGAGAAAATAAAATCTTTGATACCATTATTGTCTTTTTTTTAAAACTTTCCAGTGGCTCGTACTTTATTTTTTTTAAACTCCACCAGCGATTTGAACTGTCTTGCTTTTACATTTTATATCTATATATATTTATGCATAATATATATATGTATAATATAAACATTTTATCCTTTGTTTCTGTCTATCTCTTTTCTACATGCCTGTAACTTCAAAGTAACTAAGACAGTGTGCGCGGAGCAGTGTGATGGCCGTTGCTTTGGTCCCTTTGTTAGCGACTGCTGCCACCGTGAGTGTGCAGGTGGCTGCTATGGTCCAAAGGACACAGACTGCTTTGTAAGTGAACACACACACACACACACACACACACACACACACACTTTACATCATTATAGTGTAAAAAAGAGGTTAAAGTGGTAATGTTCCTAGTGATATTACCATGTCAATATGGTTGCAAAGATAACATTTCCTTTACATTTCATTTTGTTTTCTTTTCCTGAATCTGACACATTTTACTTGTGACTTTTTCCTTCCTTCAATTTCAGGTACCTCTTAAAATGGATTTCACTCAGTTTTTAAATGCCACTTGTATGGCAAATTTCATTTGATGACATTTAATTCTCTTTTCTTCCTGACATGAGTGTCATTGTTAAATATAGACTTCACCAGGAACTCTTCATTCTGGCTTTTTGCCATGTGCTTTATCAGTTTTATTCATGCTTGTTTGCATGATAAACTTGTGTCTGAGGGTGTAATTCTTTGAGGTTGTAAAGTCCGTCGTTAATGGAGCTCTTCTGCCTGGCTTTAACAAAGCGAGTTTCTCTCTCATCACTTTTTTTTACGTGTGGCTTTATTGCGTCCTCTACTGCGCATGCGGGACACCTTTAGGTTGTTTGTAGTTCACACAGGAGATCACATACAAGTCGCATATACAGTATTTGGAAATGTGAAAAAAATCGTATTTCACAAAAAAATCCGAATTGACGATTAAGGCCTGCACTGTGAACCTCGCCTGTTTCTAAAGCATTATCATAGATAACATTGAATAACAACACATGGCATACTACACTGTGTCATTATTCATTACAAAAAAAACTAAGTCAAAATGAAGAAGCAGTCCCATGAAAAACTAAGTAAACCCTTAGTGTTTCCATGGGAATTAAGAGGGTAAGGAGCAGGCTGCTAATCAAATGCACTTGATTAACTGATCAACAAGTGTGACCACCTCAGTAAAAGCAGAACATTGCTACAGAACACAATGCCAAGGAGACATCAGCAGTGATCTTACAGAAGCAATTGTATCTGTCAATCCTCCCAGAGGTGGATGTCCCAAGGTCAGACTGTGCAATGCTCAGCCTCGGTTAGCATGTTAAGTGTTAAGGCTTATGACAGTACAATTAGAAAAAAATTGAATAAATATGGCTTGTTTGAAAGGGTTGCCAGGAGAAAGCCTCTTCTCTCAAAAAGAACATGGCAGTATGGTTTATGCTGGCAAAGTTGTATCTGAGCAGACCACAAGACTTCTGGAACAATGTCCTTTGGACAGACCAGACTGAAGTGGAGCTGTTTGGGCATAATGGCACGTTTGGCAAATACCAAACACAGGATATCAATAACACCTCATACCAACTAGGTGGAGGAGGTTTGAGATTTGTGGTTGTATACAAAAAAGCTATAGGACCTGGATCTGTATCCCAAAGTATTCTTGAGTCATATGTGAAGCCGTCTGCCTGACAGCTAAAGCTTGGGCCAAATTGGGTCGTGCAACAGGACAGTCCTGTCAAGCAGAGCAGCAAATCTACAACAGAATGGCTGAAAAAGAAAAGACTCAAAGTGCTGCAATGATCCAAAGTCCAGACCTTGACCCGACTGAAATTCTGTGTCAGTACCTTAATAGAGCTGTGCATGAACTAACGCTCACAAACCTCAATGAACTAAATGTTTGTAATGCATCTTCTCAGTCAAAAGTGTGGAAGCTAAGAATGTTTGTATATCAAAAAGACACCCTTGAAAAGAACTTTGGTTCAGCTTAGGCTTAACCATAGCAACCCACATTTTCTGTGTCCATTTTTTCCTCCCCACATCAGCCATAGAGTTTAGAAAGTAAAATTAAACGTTTTAATGCCTACAAGACAGCTCAAATGATAGTTTTTCCTATCAACATGCACTCAATTTCACTCAGAACTTGTAAAAGCATTACATTGGATTAAATAGCAATACAAACTTGTGCCCAGGCTGGCAGTAGGTATACACTTGGAACAAAATTTGAATTTTGGCCATCCAATCAAAATCTGTGACTGTTTGCTACATTACTCTTTATGTAAATATAACAACAAAAACAACAATAATGATACTGATAAATACTTCTGTGGATGTTTGCAGGCCTGCACCAACTTTAATGACAGTGGGGCATGTGTGACCCAGTGCCCTCAGCCATTTGTCTACAACCCTACCACCTTCCAGCTGGAGCATAACCCTAGGGCAAAGTACACCTATGGAGCTTTCTGTGTCAAGAAGTGTCCACGTAAGTCTCATCACCTGGACAAACAGAAACAAACACACACACACACACACACACACACACACACACATGCACGCATACTGTACATACATGCCTAGTGCTTTAACCATTAATTTTATAACCTACTGATCTAACCTTTAAGTACTTATTCCATGACACAGTTTCAGTTTACTGTGCATACTTACACCTGTATTCATGTGCAATCCAGCAGCTGATTGCCATGGTCTTTTACACACACACGTGCATGCAGGAGGAATGGACAGCAGCAATCCCTGTTACCTTCTTTACAACCCTTGTTTGCATTGGACTAGAAGATAAATGCAGCTACTTTTTGAATTGCATTTCCTCCTTAGGTTTCTCATAAATTTCTCATTACTGCTGGTAGATCTTTTTTAGGGCAACTACTGGCAATGTAAATATAACTTGTATCTTCTCCTGAAATAATCTTAGTGTGTGGCTATGCCCATGTCTGTGAGGACCAATTTGAATTTTAGATTTGGGTAACAGGGACATTTTGCAAAGTGAAGACATTTTTAATTTCCTTGGCTTGTCCAGGACATTAAAACATTTATTCTAGAAACTTGGATCCTTCATTTTATGTTTTGATTGGTTAATTTCTTCATACAAAAAAAAAGAAAAAAAATCCATAGAGTTGAGATGCAGTGACTGGTTGACCTGCTGTCTTTTGCAACAGGACAGGACAGGACTGCAACAGCCAATATCTCTTGAGAAAAACAAGGTTTTATCCTTTTCTGCTTTTCTGTGATTTGCCTGCAAAATATGCTTATGCTACTGTTACAGTTCTTTATTGGTAATGGATTTGGGCTTGTGGCCTGTCACGGATGTACCCTTGCCTCTCATCCTGTGAAAGCTGGTTTAGGCTAAGTGCCCTAAATTGGATGAGCGGTTAAGAACATGGATGGATGGGTGGATGGATGGATAACAACATGATCAGCTGCAGTTCTTAGTAGTACATATATGGTCAAAGTCTCATTAAAACACCTCATCTTGACAAGCCATCTACCTTGTTTGCAAAGCCAGCAGAGGTGATTAGGAAGCAGATTGCTGGGTATGCATTAGAAGCCATATCCCTTCTCACTCCTGTGTATCATTTTTAGTTGTGGTATTCATGCATTATTTTGTGGCCACTGATAACCACAAGCTAACCACTTACCACACCCAGGGCTAATTGTGGACACCCCACACTGTTCAAACATCACTGAAAAGGCCAACCAGCAGGGAGGGAAGGGGAGCACTGCGCTTGGGAGGCATTATTACTTTTAAACAGGCACAAGATAGAGGCTAATATAATATGACACTAATACTATTTAGTGTCAATAAAGCATTTCCCTTACTGCTGTATTTTCTTGTAGTAGTTGTTCGAATATAGTCTATTCAAAATAGTATAAGTAAATAAATAAATGAATAAATAAGCAGATATATAAATGAAATATTGGTGAGGCAAAGTCACTTTCAAAGTCACTTTCAGCATTTTTTTATGTGATTGCCTACACTCCACTGCCACTTACTGTTCTGTATGTTCCTGTGTGACAAACAGCAGCCATCTGTATTTGACATTTACAATGAATTGTTTTCCAGATAACTTTGTGGTAGACCACAGCTCCTGTGTGAGAGCATGCCCCAGTAACAAGATGGAGGTGGAGGAGAACCGCATTAAGATGTGCATCCCTTGTACTGACATCTGTCCAAAAGGTAAACTGCAAACACATGCTATGGATGGAGTAAATAATCTGCGAATACCCCACTGATTTAGCTATTTATGAAGTTATTAGCATGATTAATTATGGTAATACCTCAGTTGTTTATGTTGGGCAAGCCTAAGAAGCTATGTGGTGCACATGAATATTAATACACCTTTGACCACATTATAATTAACATCTGTATATACACACTTTTTTTCATTTTCACTGCTGGACTTGTTTTGGCAAACACAGTAACAGTACACATTATACTGATTACATCAAACCCTTAATCCATCTTGTGCTTTGTATATTGGCAACACTGAATTCATCTAATGCAGGTTTTTCTTTGTTGTTTCACTGTGTTTTGTTTAGCATGTGACGGCATAGGTACAGCCAGCCTACAGACTGCTCAGACAGTGGACTCCAACAACATTGACAAGTTTGTCAACTGCACCAAAATCAATGGCAACCTGGTGTTCCTCATTACTGGAATCAAAGGGTGAGAAGCTGAGAACATTCAGCTGATCGGAATGACTGAAGAAAGAGTGAAAAAAAAAATCAGTCTAAATACAAAATGGCTTTTCCCTGTTCATTCAGCCTTTCTCTCAAAATATTCAAGCACTGAGCACTCACAATGGGTTGTTGAAAAGAGCCCACAGGTAGCGCACACCTCACAGAAGTTCGAAGTTCCTAAAAGTAGAAATTGCAGCTGTAAGTCTACCGTGACCATTTTAGCCTTCAGCCAGAGTCAGTGTGCACCTGTTGGTCTCAAAGCAGAGATGGCGTGTTTAATAATAGATTCAGTTCCCCAATAAATTAATTAAGATAGACGATGCTCTTTAGTTGACAAGCAAATGAACACCTGTGATGGACACATTTAGAGCATGTGTGCCGAGAGTGTCGCCTCTCATAGATCTCTTTGGAGCTGTGCCCTTGAGTAGCCACAGGCAAAGTATCAGCTTCTTCACTGCTGCACCTGCTGACTGACTCTTTATTTTGTTCCATTCTCTCAGCCTGCTTCATCCAGTTTTTCACTCAATAATGTGAAAAACTCAAAAAAAAAAACCCAGAAAAAACAAACATTTTTTTGAATCTGTAATCAAAACATAAATACAGTTGGATCAAACTGTTAACTGGATGGATACATTTGAATGTTACTACTGTCAGTAATGTCAAGTGGTTTGTTATGTCTGCATTATACAGTACTATATGTGTGCATTCAAGTAATGTTAGAGGGTTTTTCAATAGATTTTTGCAAATAAATAAATGAAAAAAGCACAGTATACTCAGAACACATACATGTTTTACCAGTTCAGGTAGCAATGTACATTGCTGTATGTCTTCTTAAATGCAGCAAAGTTTTCTTTCCTGTGATCAGGAATGTCCTTGCACATATCGATTCAATTCAATTTTATTTTTATAGCGCCAAATCACAACAAACAGTCACCTCAAGGTGCATTATATTGTAAGGTAAAGACTGAAAATACTAAAACAATGACTTTTTTTCTTTTACTTCCCTTTATTTGTTTTTGTCATTCTGAGCTCTCGTTTCATTCACAGGGATGTCTACCACAACATTGAAGCTTTGGACCCAGAAAAGCTCAATGTATTCCGCACTGTTCGCGAAATTACAGGTGAGTGTATAATTTGCACTACATGCATCTTATACATATGATTTAATAAAAAATAATAATATGTATTTACTCTTACTGTCACTTCTGTTCTTGAACATGACATTTTCATATAAATGCCTATAGATGCTTGCATGCATCAGCATATGTGTTATTTCAAGTCCTCTTCAATCCCCCCCCCCCCTAAAAAAAAAAAAGACTATCCACACCAAGGACAGACATTACAGAATAAGATGAATATCATATGAGTCTTTCAGTCTCCTCTCTCTACTGCTTCTCCCTCAGGGAGTCCCTAGCCTTGTCCCACAGCCCCAGCTCTCCCTTCACGCACCATGAAGAAAAGATCCAGAACATGTGGTGCACATCGTTAATCCCCCAGCTCCCCAAGCCACCTCCACTTTTTAGCTGCATGCATACTGTCATCCTTCCAACCCCAACATTTGACAATGCCATCAGAAGAAAACATCTTATCTCTGATGTCATATTCCTGCAAGCAGTAAGAAAATATTCTTGGAAAATATCACTGGCGATAATTTTTAATGGCAAAAGCAGATGCCTCATTAAACAGTACATCCCGTTCATTTAAGCAGTACTTATTTACTTAGGATTACATCAGTTATATTTGATGTAATTTATTCAAAAATTTGTAAAATAAGTTCAAGGTGTCACAATGACATTTACAGCATGTGTTAGATGCTTTACTTTCTGCATTACTTGTAGCAAACAAATATTTTAACTGATGGTCGTTATTCTTTAAATGTAAAAGGTGTAATAAATGTAGTATTAATAGCAGTTTTGGTACTTGTTCATGACACATATCGTGCTTTTGTGCTGCCACCACATCTGTCTGCATTACCTTAATATGATAAAGCACACCACTCTGATTTTAAAGAAGGATCATGGGTGGCTGCAGTTCAAAAGTAAACTTAACAGTACAGGTTTAGAAGTGAAACGCCTAATAACAGCTGCATCCAAAATAACAGTATTTTATCAATGCACTTCCCTTATTGGAAACAACTGTATAAGTCAGATTGTTTAAACAGACCAAGACATTCTCCACAATTTGACTTTGAAGGCACTTTGTTTTCTTGCTTTTCTTCTCTGATGGTTAGTGATGACAGTTGGAGAGAAGGTGATGGAGCATAAACGAGTGACCATGTGGTCAGACATGTGTGTCAGCTCAGCTTGTCATCTCTCTGAGCTGTCAGGAGAACGTGACTTTTGACAAAAGCCGGCAACCTGCATCCATGACCCCAAGGTCACAACTAGCATCGCTCTAGCTTTCAAATGAGCTGTTCAGGAGGACAGCTTTCATCATCCACACCAGCACACCCATCCTCCTAGATCAAATTTATCTCCTGCTTTTTTTTTTTTTTTCTTTACTTTTTTTTCAGTGGCTCCTTACCAGGTCAGGCTTTACCCAAAGAGTGGGCATAGTTGGCATGATTCAGCATAAGTGGGTTTCTCAGTGTTGTGACTCAGAATGTAATCACTACAACGTACGCATTCTTAACCTTTGCTCGTGAGTTTGTGGCTTTTCTTGTCCAAGTGGCACCACAGTGCAATTTTGAGGGCACATTGGTGTGCTGCTGATTTGTCCCCCAGCAGAAAATGAACCACTGTTAAGTGATCTTTTCATGTGCATGAAAATGCACATAGAAAAAAAAAAAGAATAAAGAAAGACCGAGGTGAGAAACTACAGAGCTCTTTTTTTCCTCAGCAGCACTCAGCTGAATTCCATTTAGATTACATTTCTTTTTGCGTTAGAAATCTTCACATACATTGCTCGTACAGGTAGTGTGTTTTGCTTGTATGATTGTCTGCACTGCTTTAGCACCTCCTCTCATCTTGTCTCTACAATCTGAAATGTGGTCCTATGTCGATACACGTCTGCTATAGAAGTAAGATGAACACTTAAATATGGGTCACAATTATATTTTCTTGTTTTGTTTATGGAGACATACTTAAAGACAATGTTTGCTATCATTTTAAGACTCATTGATTTTATAGCCATAGAATAGAATATGATTTAAAATTGCCTATCAATTTTTGTTGCCTTTTTTTCTGGAATTGATTGCGCTATTTGGTGTGGTTCCACCATTTTGGGGAGTTCTAAAAGGGTCAGATCTGCTGTTTAGCACCTGATGCTTTGCTTCAAGGGCAGCCTAGCTGGTCATTGATAGCGCAGATGCTCATTACTTTTTCTAGCAGAGCTTAGAAACAAACTAGTTAGAAGGATTCAATTTACAATACTGAGGTATTTTTACATAGTATACACACACTACAGACTGCATCACATGTAAGCGTCTTTGTTGCTGAAATGGTGTCACAGTGAAGTAATTCAGCGCAGTTAATAAAACCGAACAGTCAACGTAGCCAACCTTTCCAGCCACCTTTAGAATAATACTTTTATTTGTAAGAATTGTATTATGCCATAGCCTGGTACACCATGTATAATTTAGGAGCTCACTGCCTGCCGTGCATTTTGGAATTATTGTCTCTTTTACTATGCAGTGGTGATATACAAGCCTCACTTCCCTCCATTTCCCAAGAGCTACTACTTCTTGTGTTGTAATAGCAGTTTGCTTGAAGTGCAAATGTGAAATGTGTAAAGATCTGCAGGATACTTAATATATATGTAGTTTGGGCATTCATGTATGGCAGTTACTATTACTTGATAGTAAAAAAAAATAGTAGCAACCTACTTTTTCTTAGCTTCTTGAAAAAAGAAAAGAAAAAACAAGTAGCATGTTTCTCTCCTTGGACAAAAACACCAACTGTTCATATTGAAACTTAAACACCAGCCTTATTGCCGGTGTCTTCCTTTTTTTTAAAATTTATTAATTGAGTTATTTTTACCTTTCTTATCAACAACCTATAGCCACTGTCTGACGATCCATGCCTTCCTTGTGCAGATGGCACGTAGCAGATGTGTGCCGTTACCTCATGCCTACATTAGAACTGACAAGAGTTCAACAGGCAGTAGCATCATGAGTAGAGAACACCCAAAGCCCTATGAAACAGCACTGTGCCAGAACAGTGAGGTGCCTCAGCACTGCAGGTTTTGTCATTAAAACAATTAGTGTTGACAAGTACAACGCTAACGATTCTATAGAACTGCTGCCTCTGGGCTAAGAGGCACTCACAGCATCATAAACTGCACATCATGAGAAACAAGACGTACAAATACCAAAGAGCAATTACCTTTTACAAACCACCATTCCCCAGCAATACATTTAGGATTCTGTGTGAATACCTCATAATGGGTTATAATAGAATAAATTCCTCTTTTATCCTAATGGCTGCCATTAAAAAGAAAAGAAAGTGGCTATGGATGTAAATTACCTAAAAAAATATATTTTCCATTTTGGGAAGTTGAAAAAAATAAAAATTTTCTACCTTTTTGGTAGTAACTGTTGTACTTGTGCTTAACAAAAACAGAAATTGTCTAGTATAACAATTTGTATGATTCTGCACAATTACCTGTTTTGTACATTTCCTCACACTTTAAATAAGCATTTGAGAGACCCTGTCATTGCTGCGGTGGGATTGACAAACACAATGATGTCCATGAACTGATAAAGAGGCTGTTGAAACCTGTTTGTCAAAAAGCCAAGAGTGGCATTGTTACTCCACAGCTCTACTTTACCTTTCTCTGCCATTCCTCCTTTTCTGGACCAACAAAATTATGCATCCTGTGGGAAGAAATCATACAGTGTAGTATAATGGGAGTCTGATACTGTTTATTGACTGGACTATGGCATGTTTATTTTTTTCATACATGCAATAATATTTGCCTGGACTTTGCTTCCTTCCACCTCCATCTCCTCCCCCCCTTACCGCTGCTCTTCTACCCACTGTGGATTGGTCTTTGGTCTCATAGCCTCATCCAACTGAGTTGTTTGTCCTCTGGTGTTGGCTTGGGGATTGTAGCACCCTACTGTTTTTCTAATAAATATTTAATATTTCTGAATCTATTATTAAAAATCCTAAATGAGCCACGGCCATTTTCTCAGCTTTTGATTTTATCTCCTAAATGATTTAACAGCAGAGAGGCAAATAAAGGAAATACAAAAATATTGATAAGTCAGACTTGTTAAAGCTGGCACCAAACTCCTCTGTGGCATTGCCGTGCCAGAGATTTATCTGGCTTGGAAGTGCTTGGCTGCTTTCAGATGAGACTCAGGTGGTGTGGTTGCTTTGTTTCTGGAATGTTGCTAGTTCTTGAGAAGAGATGCCGGTTCTCCCTGCTCATTTTATTCTTGTCACTGCAGAAGTGGACAGTATGATAGACAGGTGATTCTAATCTGTCAGTACTCATGTGGATTTATAACCCATGTTGATCTTTATCTTTTTTAGGTTTTCTAAACATCCAAGTCATGGCCTGACAACATGACAGACTTGAGGTGTTCTCCAACCCTAACTATTGGGGGAAGAGCATTGGAGCAGGTACCTGATCACATAATAACTTTGGAATTCCCTCTTTTTTTTTTTTTTTTCTTTTTGCAAATTGAAAGTAAATGTGGTTTTGTTGGCTAGCCTTCTGTGGATTAGTGCCATGTTAATGTATGAAGTGCAATTTTTGTTACTGCTAAAGAACACCTCAGGAAATATATAGCAATACGTAACTGAACGAAGTAAACTAAACATA
>JAMQGT020004991.1:0-27500 GCA_024447675.2 Pterophyllum scalare | reverse complement strand
CAGCTACTGCCAGCTGTTCAGTGACCGAGGTCAGTTCAGTCATTTCAGTCACTAATGATCGAGACTCAGGTATAGCCAATCATACAGCACAATATGATCACATGAATAGGCTAAGCCAATCAGGCATCAAAAAGGGACTGCATATCATTAGCATATATTATCATAGGTTTCTTCCTGTTAAAAGGTGAGTTTTTCCTTCCCACTGTCGCCAAGTGCTTGCTCAGAGGGGGTCATTTTGTCTGTTGGGTTTTCTCTGTATTATTGTAGGGTCTTTACCTTACAATATAGGAGTGCTTTGAGGGGACTGTTTGTTTGTGATTTGGTGCTATAGAAATAAAAATTCAATTGAACTGAACTGAATTAAATTGTTGTACAGTATTTTTCTTTGTGAGCCATATTGGCATTCAGGTGTTAGCATTTGCTCTAAGCACTTACTGTGTTTAATTGCTGCCTCAAAGAGCTGTTAGTATGGTTGTACAGTGTTATTCTTGTTTTTGTGCACGTCTAGAGCCAGATCCTTTTTTGCTTCGTTCACTGTCTGCAGCCTTCTCTCCACAGTCGCAATCGACCAACTGTGCTATAAAGAACTCTCTGTAGCCCGGAGGAGCAGATCGGTCAGACGGGAAAGCCATTTCTTTACCTCCCATGTGTCTTTCAATTTCTTGCTTTTCCTCACACTATCCATTCATCCTTCTGCATTGTGGGCTCTGTCTCAAGGTTATCCTTTGACTGCACGTGTGTGTGTGTGTGTGTGTGTGTGTGTGAAATGCTCAAAGAAGTTGTTGTATTGATTTCAACTGCAGGGCGAAGCTGTCAGCAGCCTTGAGTCCTGGAGAACAGCACAGGGACAGGCGAGTAAAAGGAGATAGATTTCTGGGTTTACTGTATTTAGTCAGGCGTCTTCTGCAGGCTTGAATTCAAATTCTTAAACAGTAGTATCCTACTTCTTAATAAAACATTCAAAGAAAGCAAAACCACTTATTGTGCAACAGACTAATTATAACATAAATGTATCCTGTAAATACAGCTTCTCCACACTCCCTCCATTTGCAATTTAAGGAAATGCACTTCCAGCTTCTTAGTTTAAGAAGTAGCCAAGATGAACCTTAAATCTCTAGGTTGATGAGATAGATGCATTTTTAATGGGAAGTGAAATAAATGTTCACCACTCACAGACTGTAGTATAGCAGATGGATGTAGCCTCCAGGTCTCGAAAGTAAAACCAATGTGGAAGTGCTTTAAAACCACATTCTTTCTAATGGCCAGCAGGGGGCAACTCTTCCAGTTTAACAAGATGTCTGCTGGATGAGAAAATGAAACACCTTCTCAGTCGATTTATGACCTCAGTGCTGATGAGTTTTTAGTCTTGAGCTCTAGCTTTTAAGCCTTAATGCAACATGACATTTCTATCGTAAGTTATGGTCCCATTTAGAGTAAAACAGATGATAAACCAGGGCGTTCCTTTACGGTTTGGCTTCATTGTGATTTGTTACATCTGGTTTCAAAAAAAGCTACTTCCATCATTTATATGCTATCAGCTGAAATCAAGAAAATGGTGATGGAAGGTGAAGAAATATTTGTGCCAAAGATAATGGCACACAATGTAAGATTTATTTGAATTCATAGTTTGCAATTTCTTTGCTTTAACAAGCTCTGCTAGCATATATATGACTCTATAAACTTATGAGACATAGTCCAACAAGGTGTCTTTCTGCCTCTGATTTAGGTTGAGTACTCTCTGAAGCTAGCCAAATTTGAAATGAAGTTCTAGGTGAACTTTAGAGCAGCTTCTTAAAAAATAAAATGAAACACTTGGGCTGAAGTGCTTCTGATTTGCCCTGTCCAGGTAAAGCCAAAGGACAGGTATGAAATCATTCATATCCCCCTCCTCACCAATTTTATTTTCTTTGCTCAGTCAGTGCTTTTGATGTGTCATACTGTAATAATAACTACCAACTAGTAACTGTGCAGACAAGCTAGGGTTCCCTTTGACAAAGTTTTTATTTATACATAAGTTTTAAATTTAAGGTATAGAATTTGCATCTCTGTGGGTAAATGAGTGTCTTGATAGAGTAAATTAACAATTAATTTATTACTTTTTTTGTACTTTAATACTCTGACTGCATAGTAGAAAGACAAGGACAAGCCTGAAAACAGCAGGTGTGTTATTTTGGATTATAATAAGTCGTTTATAGGAATATTAGACGTCAACAGACGAGACTAAATGCAGGACGCTGCAGAATGGTTTGTGCGCTGAGTTTTGCTTGTAAGAATCAATCAAAAGTGTGGGTTGGTGGGCAAAACTGGGTCATCATATTTCAGCCCTGAGAGAACAAGTAAAATACACATCAGACAGCAATACGAAAAAAAAAAAACGGCACAGGAAATTAACTCATAGTGATAGTCGTCAAAGATAAAGACGTACTTCACCCTTTCCTCTATGCTGGTGGCTGCACTACCTCCCCAAACTGATCTATTACCAACCCGCAGGGCTCAATTCTGGGCCCACAGCTTTTCTCATTGTATTTACTGCCTCTGGGTTCTATCCTCAGAAAACATGGAATCTCATTTCACTGTTATGCTGATGATTGCCAAATTTATTTGCCTTTGAAGCAGAAGGATGTCCATTCCATAAAACATCTCCTGGCATGTCTAGGTGATATTAAAGCTTGGTTGGCCTTGAACTTTTAAAATTTTAATGAAAAGAAAACAGAGGTGATGATTTTTGAACCCAGTGGCTCCTGTGAGTCCTCCTCTGTGGACTTGGGACCCTTGGAGGTATATTTTAAACCTATTATTACTGATCTTGGTTTTAAGGTGGACAGTGATTTTAAATTGGACAGCCAAATCAGAGCCGTGGTTAAGTCAAGTTTTTTGCAGCTAGTTCAAAATGCTGCTGCACACGACCTCTGTCCTGGCCTCACTTCACTTGTTGCCTGTATATTTTAGGATTCATTTTAAAATTCTTATGTTTGTTTTAAAATCTTTGCACAATCTTGCCCCGCCTTACCTCTCTGAGTCTTTTTACCCCTACATACCTTGTCGGTCTCTCAGGTTAGCAGACCAGCTGCTCTTCGAGGTATCAAGATCAAGAAGGAAGCTCAGAGGGGACAGGGCTTTCTCTGTTGTTGGTTCTAACCTATGGAATGACCTGCAGGTGAGAGAGGCCCCTTCACTGTCCACTTTTAAAGTTCGTCTTAAAACCCTTGGCTTTCAACTCCAGCGGGATCTGGTTTTAAACTGTATGCTTTTTGTTTTTTGTTTTGAAAGAGTTATTTAATTGTTATTTATTTGTGTTTTAATGTACAGCACTTTCTGTCAACTGTGGTTGTTCTAAAGTGCTTTATAAATAAAGATGGTATGGTATAGTATTTGCTATTGAGATGAAGCTTGAGCCCCCAAAACACACCTATACATACACTCTTCTCCTAACTCATATATTCTTACTGCTTCTTTCTATTGTGTTCTTTTCTTCTTCTTTTTTTTCTGAAATCAAAGCTTTTTTTCTTTTGCACTCGGCGTCCTAGTCTATATATCTTTTGCAATTTACCAAAAAAAGAAATGAGAGTAACAAGTAATCCGTCACATTAACATGCTGTAAACTTTACAGGTATGTGTGTGTGTGGTTTGTTTGCAGTCCATTATTTAGTTACATGCGGTAATTGCTTCAAGGCTGCTCAGTGTGCGAGCAACACTTGTCACCAGTCACGCAGTAAAACTATTGGCTTCAGCCACCTCTAGAGGGTTGATTCCAATTAACTCATGTCAGCCACCTGTTCCAACTCAATACCGGAAGCCATGCAAGCTTTTGCTGTAGCTGCTTACAGGCCCATTAGAGAGACTACCAACAACCTGTGATAATTCAAATGAACTCAAGATTAATCCGACCTGTGACATGCAGAGTGTAATACCAATTGTAGAATACAGAGACAGGTTGGAAATAAACAAAAGGTGAGCCTTTATTGGTAAAATCAAGTACTTCAAAATCAGGTAGCCAGAACTGGAAGCATAACGAGCAAGAGGTTCACAAAAAATACATACACAGTCAGCAGGATCTGACTATATATATGAGACACAGCTGGGAACATCTGGGGCTATTCAAAAACAGGTGAAATCAATCAGCAGTCATGAAGTGGACAAAGATGGGAAGTAAAGGATCACAAAGATATACCCAGAAGACGAAGGCATATATCTTCTTATCTATGTGTCTTATCTAGGCACATAGGTAAGACAGAGAAAGGCAAAGACAGGGAAACACTGGTGGCACCAGAGCAGCAGTTTTCCAACTTTTTTCACTGCAGGATCAGGATTTTTTCCTCAATGAGCGATCCAAACCACACAGGACCATGTTAATCAGTAAGCTCGTGCTGTGGATGGGATCAGACCTTCTCTTGGCTGTTTGGCTTGTTTTTTGTTTCTTCTTCATGCCATATAAAGATATTTGTCTCTGTCCATCAGGGATCTTCAGTATGAAGAACAATTTAAACCTCATCCTACATCTTTCCTGTGCCACTGTGTTTATCCATGCACCCACCAATTTCCTGAAAATTTTTAAAGTGGTCTTGAGCAGTAGTCATGGATTGGCCTCCCCAGAACCCTGGCTTCAACATTACTGAAGTACCGTGGGATCATCTTGACAGACCATAGAACAAAAGGATGCCACCATCCAAAGAAGAGCTTTGAATGTCCTTCAGGAAGCCTGGAGAACTATTCCTGAAGAGCAGTTAGAGCAATTCCAAGAAAGCTCGCCTACGAGGATTCAGGCTGTGCTGAAGAATAAAGATGGTAAATATTGAGTCAATATAAATATGGACTCACAAGCTTGTTAGAACTGTACAAACTGTTTTTGCCTCATAAACTATATTTATTGGTACATTTGCATGTTTCACTAAATGACAGCACATATTTCCCGGTTTCCTGGCATAACATAAAAAATGAGGGGGCAGCTCAAGAGTTCTCCACAGTACTCTGTTTCCTAACATATATTTTAATTAACTACACAGCATATGCTCTACTCACTGATTCTTAAGTGATCTAATAAACATTTCACCTTCTGAATCAGAATCACTGCAGCAGCAGCACAAGACACAGAGGTCACCAAACTGCAGTCCAAGTGGATTTAGTTGACGTGAAGACCGTCTGCTGAACTTGAAATGTCTCCCACTAATTTTCATTGAGCACTGTGGAAAATACCTCGGATGCATGCTTCAGCCTTTATTAATTCATCCTCTGCAACAGACCTTATCTCCTACCTTGTTATGTAAAACACTGTTAATGATGTAGCCTGTAAATAACTGTAATAATTACTAAAAGTCATCAGAATGATTGATGAGTGTCACTCTAATTAAGTGATAAAATAATAAATGCTTGTAGTTAATAAATGTTCAACATGTTCATTGCTTGAATTAGTTTACAAGAACTCTTTCGGTGAATCACTGCATTTAGCAGAATGAAGTAATTGGCTGTTAAATTAATTTACTGCTTCGCCTCACATGAACTATGTTAAGCACTGGGTACAGTACTGGAGGCTGAGCAGTGAACAGTGACTGAGAAGGTGAAAGGAGGGCTCTCGAGTCTTATTGATGGATATAAGGGAAAATCTAGCATCAGCTGAAGAATAGCTTGATATATCAGTTATAAAACTTGATTATTGGGAGCTGTTGTTGTTGTTGGGAGTTGTTGGAGAAGATCAATAACACTCAAAACATCTGACTGTAAATGTAAGAAATTATGAGCCAGATATAGTTGGCCTAACGTAGAGTAGGCTAGGCTGAGAAAAGCTCACCAGAACTCGTTTAAACATCAGAAATTACCATTTTATATGTTATTAGGTTAATAAGTATAAAATGAAATTATTAAAAACAACACTGTGGTTTTCTGTGGGCTTAAAGTTTAGGCTAACAAAACTTATCTTGGCTCCAATTTCCAGCTGCAGGATCACAGTATTATGATCACTTTGTACGGAGACGATATGATTATTGACTACTAGCAATGCTGCGGAGCTTGTTCGCTTCACTCATTAAACCACAGACATGTATGTCAATTTATCATGTTACACTTTTTATCTTAATTATATCACTGTATTAGATGGCCAAAAAAGAATGGCTGTTCATAAACGCCAAGCGAATAAATAATAAATACATAAAATTCTTCTTTGCAATAAGAGAAAATAATCAGTAGCTTCTGCAGGTTAATTCCAATAAAATAATCACCTAAATCGGATCACACAAGTCGGATTTTTGCCTAGCTCGGATGGAAAAATCTGGTCCCATTGTTATGCATTTCCAATTAAATGTGATCGCATAAGTTGGATGACTTTAGCGCTAAAGCCCCCCTCAGCTCCCGCCACGCCCACTTCCAAAATCCAATATTTATGCAAACTCCATTCATCGGCTCATTCATGCAAAACTACACACACTAACAATGCCTGGAGATTGCTTGAGTGTCTAGACAGTCACGTGATGTCTGAATTGGCCGCACTGGGCAGTGTTGCCAACTTGGCAACTTTGTCGCTAGATTCAGCGGCTATTTTTTCAAAAAGCTACTAGCGACAAATTTAGCGACTTTTTCCTGTGGTGTCGGGACTTTTGCAGAGTTTTGGAGATAGAGCGGAAACCTGAAATCCTCCGCTGTCGCTGTCTTCATACTGCATCCCTTCGTACGCTTTGACATCATCCGGACTCCAAGAGTACCTGGCTGCAGGTAAGAGAGCACCTCCATGCTGGAAATTGGTCTGTGGTGGAACTCACATGACCTTCATAGTGGAAGTGGGTCTTCTTCATGTGCTCATTCGTCATGATGCAGTTGGCGAATTTACTGCAGTTCATTTGTAGTTCTAAACATATTTAGGGTTTTTTTTTTAATTCACTTTTTGTCTCTCTAGAGTTGTTATTCCGCTCTCCTACAGCCTTGATTACAACTACATGCAAATTAGGCGATGACATCATATAGAGACTTCTAGCGACTTTTAGGAAAGCCAAGAGCTACTTTCCTTAGTGAGGAGTTGGCAACAGTGGCACCGGTTCATTTCACCAGAGACAAGTGTAAGCTACAAACTCACCCTTATGAGCCAATATACGAGATTATAAAATTTATGGAAGCAACAACAGATTGACAGATTTCACCCAGCAACTGCCAGCAACCTCCACCAGCAACTACTCCCTTGTGACCGGTGATTGTTGCACGTTCAATATGCTGACAGCTCTTGAGAAAATATACATGATGTCACCTAAGAAACTGCTATAAAGTATGGAGCAGTGCAGGTTGAGGAATTCTTGGCTATTGGCATCACCGGTTAACTTAACAAGCACATCTTTGGACTGTGGGAGTACCTGGAGAGAACCACACAAGTGCAGGAAGAACATGCAAACTCCACACAGAAAGGCTTCGGCCAGCTAGCATACTCGAACCCAGGACCTTCTTGCTGTGAGGCGTTAGTGCTAACCACCGTAGCCCTGTCACAGCCTAATTAAGTTATGTAACGGGTAGAAAATGTTGGCACATGCATGTCCTTTGTGAGGACCTCTTAGTGTCACATTTCAGTTCATTGGATATTCTTTAGTGTCATTTATCAAGTGCAGGGTTAATGTTTTTTAACCTCAACCTGTTCTTTTTGCAACTCTAACCAAGTATGAAAGTAATAAAATTCAACTACAGTGAATAAAGTCAAACTACAAGTGGAAAAAAACAACGGTGGCCGAACATGGGAGATAAACTCTGGTCTTGTGACTGCCTCCTTCTACACACTGCCAGCATTAAAACAAGAAACTCCTGCGTGTTGGATATGTTTAATGAAGGACTCCGATGTTTTGGAAAAAACCAAAAAACAAAACATTATTTTACAGACTCTGAATGATAGGCAGCTGTCTAAAAATAGTGCCTCCCCTCCAAAATGCAGCAATTAGTCCTGCATGATAATATTTGCTAAAAATAACAGTGAAAAGTGGTTTTGGGGGAGTTATTTTAATGGGGAATTATGTGATTTTCTAAAATAAAAAATAAAAAAGAACTTTTATACAGTACAATACAGGAGACAATAAAATACATTTTCTTCCATATAATTGGATTGAAAGAATGAGGAGACTGCTGAGTGCTGCTTTTTTCTTCTAGACTGCAGTATGTCCTCAGATCCTTAAAAATAGAAAACAAATGATAAACTCCTAAAACGAAAGAAAGGAAAGCAGGGCTGGAATAAAGAGGGTTTTGTTGCTACTGAGGTAAAATAATTTCCCAGAAACCTTCGAAAAGATGAGTGAGTTATCAAACCCTATTTATAGTTTGTCTTTTTAAAATTTTTTACAGAAAGCCCAGCACGCGGCGAGTGGATATACGAGGACGTTTTCTCTCCCTGTCGTGATGCTGACTGTCAAGATGTTTTTTTTTCTGCTAATCCATACATCACAGTGGGACACGGCGATGGCTGCTAGCATCAGGAGAGGCGAAGACAATCTCCCACCGTCTCTGAAATGACACATGCAAGGCGATGTTGTCTCAGAATTAAAAGACAAATTGTCGGCGCCGTGGCAGGGGCAAGATAAGCCTGCTAAACAAAACAATGGCGGCAACTTGCGCTCGTGACGATGAGCCCTGCAGATAGCAACCGAGGCAGAAGACAAGATGTCTATCAACGGTGGTGTCATAGCTGAAGGGCTTTCTGAGCTCTGTGTGCGTGTGTTGGTTTGAGATGCGTGTGAAAGGCCTGTAACCGAGCTAAAACAGGCCTCCTGTTAATTTTCGGTAATTAATTTTAATTATCCAGCAGACAGACAGTTCTGATAGCAGATGGAGGAGTCTGGTGGCCTGACGTGATGTTATTCACTTCAGTGACCCGTCCAACTCCTCCACTTCCTCTCTCAATGCCGCCTCCTCCTCCTCCTCCTCCTCCCCTCCGCCCGTCATCTCGTGGGGTCACGGGGTCGCGCTCTGGCCCCCATCCCTCACCCGGGTGGGAGACAGGCGTGAAACATAAGACGACGCCATTACGCTGCAGCGAGGATTCCTCTATGATGTGAAGATATAATCAACCCCTGACAGCTGCTCAGAAAAAGACAAACAGTAGGTTCTTAAATCTTCATTAGTCAACAGTAAATGAGGTTTGTTTTACACTGCAGCATGCACACACCGACAAACAGACGCGCGCGCACACACACACACACACACACACACACACACACACACAAACTGAATGCACGCATATCCATTACGCCCCAACTAAGAACCATGGTAATGGTGTCTATTGATTTCCTTTCTCCCCTCGACTAGTCAAGCATGTAGAGTTTGGATGCTGGGTAATGAAATTACCTTCACTCTAGAGGATGTCAGGAAAATGTTACAGCTGGAGAGCGGCACCTCAGCGAGCACGTGCAGTAAACACAGCACCTGTTTGCATCGCCTTAATTCACGGCCAACGGCAGAGCTTCCTGTCTCAATCAACCCCCTCCCCCGTCCCCCTCCACTCCCATCAGGGCAGTAATTCATTTATTATTCATCTCATCAGTAGCACTAAATGATGTAAATGACCTTTTCTGAACTGTATGGGAGTCCATTTGGACACTGTCAGACATCATTAGACATTCAGCGCCCGGCTGCTCGAGAGGGTCAACTCTCTTAGCTCGACACTGACAGATAAAGCGTGACTGGGCTTTGTGCTCATCAATGGAGCTGACCATGGGCGGTGGCGGCAGGTGCGTGTGTGTGTGTGTGTGTGTGTGTGCATGTGCACATGTTTTTCAAAAAAACATCTCCAAGCTCGTGGTTGTGATCTCGCGGAGGAAAAACAGACATGACAAAGTGCTCCGGTGAGTCAGACCTAAACCTATGACATACGGGGGTGTGTGTGTGTGTGTGTGTGTGTGTGTGTGGGGGGGGTGATGCGTCCAGGATATCTGAGTCATATGGAAATGTGTGTGTTTGTGCTTTCTGTGTTTGTTCCCCCTGAGCTCGCCGCTCTGAGTCAGTAAACACAATGCCGCCTTTAATTAGCTCGGCGGTCCTAATTGATTAAAATTCCCCGCGGTGCAATTATGTGATTTCAGTAGACATGCTTTCCCTTTCTTTCTCTCCTCCTCTTGACTTAATGCCTCGCTGGATTTTCTTTGATTCCTTGGTTTCTCCGTCTGATTGTAGCATTATTTATGCTCAGACAGACTGGATGGTCGCAGGTGAAGCGCTGTTACTGCTCTCCTGGTCATGGTCCCGGTGCTTCTGCAGCATGACCAAAGTGACAGGTCCTCTCTCTGTGTGTGTGTGTGTGTGTTAACCTGCAGCTGATAGTCGTACTGTTCTCAGTCAGCCGTTTCACACATGCATCCAGTGACGTTAAAGGAATAAACTGTCCAGATGGTTTCACGTGAATATTTGTGGTTTAATGCTTTAT
Organism: Pterophyllum scalare; assembly: GCA_024447675.2. Taxonomy (NCBI): domain Eukaryota; kingdom Metazoa; phylum Chordata; class Actinopteri; order Cichliformes; family Cichlidae; genus Pterophyllum; species Pterophyllum scalare. The sequence continues at coordinate 17,125 of JAMQGT020004991.1, read as the reverse complement.
AGTTAACTTCTTTAAAGTAATAATTGAGAAAGTTGCGCAGTATTATTTTAGTATGGTATGAAATATACAGTTACTATCATGTTGTTACTTGTGGCCCTTCGGTTATCTTCACAGCCTGTCAGCTCTGACATTGCCATATTACACATTCACTCATGTGAATAATAGAAATAAATAAATAAATAAAAAGAAAAACACTAACTAGAGGAGCCTGTAGATAATTTATAGAGCTCATCTTGGAAAAGCAAATATGTTGGGCACAACAGTGCATTCAGATTCTGATTCTGGTTGCTAAAGCTGCAGAAGAGACAGGCTAAAAGAAACAAAAAATCTACCCTCACTTATATTAGACCACTATCTCCTACAAAATCTCCTTGTGACTTTATTTGCACTGCTCCTAGCTCATCTGCTATAGTCAAGCAATATATTTTGGTTAGATTTTGTCTTTATGACTGTGATAAAGCTTAATTGTACAACCAAATGCAACATCCAGGAGTCTTTGAAGGCCTTTACATGATTAATCCGCCAGACTACGGAGATGCGCAGAGACTTCCAGGGGAAAGATCAAGGATGCTTCTGGCTTTTTGCCCGAGTCCGCCGGGGCGAGAGTTCAAACAAGTTTGCCTTTTGTTGCTTCGAGAAAACGGAACCACTGACGTTAATCGGCTCCTCGGTAAAAGCATGCGTTCGGGGTGATTGCAGCCTAAAATGCTCGGTAGCTCCAGCAGTTCAGAAATCAGTTGGTGAAATCAGCTGATTCCAAAGGACATGACCAAACCCAGCTACAAGAATGGCTCACGAGGGCTGAGTGTATCCAGTATCTCCCTCCGACTGCAAACCGTGTTTATAGCGTTAACCTCTGATTGAACAGACACGCTGACGGCCCAACAGTATTATTGCAGCTTATTAGCAGCTTGATAAACGACAGTCTGACACCACATAAGATTCATAAATGTCACCGGTGAACTTGGCGTGAGTGGAGTTCAGATGAGCAGCGTTGCTTCCTGTGCACCGGCTGCAGGCTGATGCCGCACATCAACAAGGCGCTCGTGCCTTATCTGTGTTAGTGCCAGCCCATTTGAACCTTGTGTGTGTGTGTGTGTGTGTGTGTGTGTGTGTGCGTGTATAATCATGTGTGTTAAACAGCCGTCTCATCACGATTCAGTGAGGTATGCGCACGTGCCCAGCAGCACCACAGCTCACCACGCTGGCATTATTGGGAGGGAAAAGGCGCGTGATGAGAAGCCATTCCATTCCATTGAAATAACACTCAGGCAAATTACTCTTTGAACTTGACTACAGGCTACACAGCCTCATCACAGAGTCATTGCATCCAGAATGGCAGAGTAGCAATAAAACATCCTCACACACACACACACACACACACACACACACACACACGTGTCGAGACAGCTCATGAATAACAATGAGGAGCAGGACACAATCATTGTGACAGACTCTTAAACAATGGGGAAGGGAAGGAAGGTCGTTATGTGACTTCTTCATTTGACTTCTCAGCTCCTCACATGTGTACACACATAATTAAGAGAGTCAGCACACTATTGGCTGGATGTAAAGGTCAAGAGATCACGGCCAGTGGTGCACATAATCTTGTGGGATGAAAGGGCTCAGACTAACAACTAGTTTTCTCATCCATAGGTAACAAAACTGGTGAGGTAAATATCACACTAATAAACAGCAGTGGGAGATATAATGAACAAATTATCAGTGAAAAGGCTATTTTTTTATATTCCGTGACACTTATCCAGTTTATTTGATTTAAATTAAGTTGCCAGATTTAATATTTCTTTGGGTCTGTTGATATCCGGCTCCACGACTCTCTCCATATTTCAAATCAAAAACCTGAAGTATCATTACCTTCCGAAGTGTGTCCCCTGTCATTGCTTAAATTTTTTTAAAAAAAGACAAAAATAATGTCCCCACAAGGTAAATCACTGTGTTTTTTTTTAAAGACTAAGGATTAAAATTTGGCTCCTTTGTTCATCATGGCAGTCTAATGAGTCTTTATTTCTGCCGAGGCATTCAGACGGTAGGGTCAGAATTTGGTGGAAACTGCATGTAAACATGGATCCATCCCAACTTGGATCAACAGTTCAGACTGGAGTTGATGTAATAGTGTGGGGGGTAATTTCTTGTGACACTTTGGGCCCCATAGTGCCAACTGAGCATCATTTAAATACCACAGCCTGCTTGAGTATTGTTGCTGACCATGTCCATCCCTTTATTCCCTTGGAGTCATTTTCGACCAGGATATGTCCTTCAATGCACATATTAAGCAAAAATGTAGGACCGCTTTTTTGCATTTGGGCAACATTTGCAAAATTAGAAACATCCTGTCCCATACTGATGCTGAAAAGTTAATCCATGCATTTATTACTTCTAGGCTGGACTACTGTAATTCATTGTTATCAGGCTGTCCTAAAAGCTCCCTGAAAAGCCTTCAGCTGATCCAAAATGCTGCAGCTAGAGTACTGACAGGGACTAGAAAGAGAGAGCAGATTTCTCCCATATTGGCTTCTCTTCATTGGCTCCCTGTTAAATCTAGAATAGAATTTAGAATCCTTCTCCTAACATACAAGGTCTTGAATAATCAGGCCCCATCTTATCTCAAAGACCTCATAGTACCGTATCACCCCAATAGAGCACTTCGTTCTCAGACTGCTGGCTTACTTGTGGTTCCTAGGATACTTAAAAGTAGAATGGGAGGCAGAGCCTTCAGCTTTCAGGCCCCTCATCTGTGGAACCAGCTCCCAGCTTGGATTCGGGAGACAGACACCCTCTCTATTTTTAAGATTAGGCTTAAAACTTTCCTTTATGATCAAGCTTATAGTTAGGGCTGGATCAGACGACCCTGAACCATCCCTTAGTTATGCTGCTATAGGCCTAGGCTGCTGGGGAGTTACCATGATGCACTGAGTGTTTCTTTTCATTCGCCTCTTTTCACTCTGTTTATACCCCACTCTGCATTTATTCATTAGTTATTATTAATCTCTGGCTCTCTTCCACAGCATGTCTTTTGTCCTGTCTCTCTCCCCTCAGCCCCAGCCAGTCGCAGCAGATGACTGCCCCTCCCTGAGCCTGGTTGTGCCGGAGGTTTCTTCCTGTTAAAAGGGAGTTTTTCCTTCCCACTATCACCAAATGCTTGCTCATTGGGGGTCGTTTTGACTGTTGGGTTTCCTCTGTGATTATTGCAGGGTCTTTACGTTACAATACAAAGCGCCTTGAGGCGACTGTTTGTTGTGATTTGGCGCTATATAAATAAAATTGAATTGAATTGAATTTATGACCACAGTGTACCCATCTTCTGATGGCTTCTTCAAGCAGGATAATGTATCATGTCACAAATCAAAGTATCTCAAACTATTTCTTGAACATGACAGTGAGTTCACTGTACGCAAATGGCCTCCACAGTCACCAGACGGAGCTCAGTCACCTCAACCTATGGGTTGAGGTGGAATGGGAGATTCACAACTGCGTGAAGCTATCTTGTCAATATGGACCAAAATCTCTGAGGAATCTTTCCAGCACCTTGTTGAAGAATTAAGGCAGTTCTAAAGGCTAAAGGGTGTCCAGTCAGGTACTAGCAATGCATACCTAATAACAGGTCTAGTTGGTGTATAGTCCTTATTGTGCGCGTGGTTTTGACCTTTACATTTGTAGTGAGTGAAGACATAAATTTCTGCCTAGCAGGACAGAGAGCTGGGAGGGACGGCAGATAGTGTATTTATTCGCTATTCTATTTCTATTGTCAAAAAACAAACAAGTTGCAAAAGTCTAAATTCACTCAAACTTCTTATCACCTATTTGTGCCATGAATATGACAGAGATTCAGTGAGAAATAATCCAGACAATGACCAAAAATCCTCTGATGTGCTGCAAATATCTTTGATGATTAATGAGATGGTATAATAGGCAGCACAGCACAATAGTCTAGTGATGACTCAGGGGAAATTAAAGTGGTCTCTGACAACTGAGCTCACTGACCACCCCTCCTGTACAGCTTTATTAACAGGCTTTCGGGGCGGCTGCAAAACAAAGCATTCCTCCCGCACAAAGACAGCGAGCTCGGAAACTCATTTTAAAAGCGGCCTTTTGATTTTTTTTTACTGTAAATGTTGTTTTTGTCAGCGCTCAGTCCAGAGGAGTCGTTCCAAGTACTTAGCTACCGAGAAGGTTTCTGTTTTCTCTTCTGTGAGGAGCCGTGCAGATGGTAATGATAGCAGCTTTATGTACACTATCTGCCCTGGATGACCTTGTTTCAGGTCAGACATGTGGGGGGGGGGTATGGCTGCTAATCTCTTTATCAATCTCCACGCAGAAACACAGCTGGGTCAGTCATATCCCAGCATGCCTCAGTTCACATCTTTCTGGCCAAAACCAACTGATTCTGCACGTAGTCAGGAATAACTCAGGCACAGCTTGACATTTGGCTTAGGGGAAAAAAAAAGATATTGGATTTATAATTGAATTATTATGAGGACAAAATAAGTTTCAGGGAACTATTTTGCTGGAACATAATGAGTTAGTGCACAGCTGCCCCCTCCCACACCATTTTTCATTTTGAGATTTCTTAAAAAAAAAAAATCACATCTTATCCAGTCTTGTCTGTGCATGTCCTCCTTTTTAAAAAAAAAAAAAAAAAAATTATTTATTGCATGTCTTTGTGAAACCACAAGTGTTAATCTGCTTCACAGCCCGCGCTCTCTTGCTAACACTCTATTCCACTTCATCTAAAAGTTGGATGGGGTTGTGGTCAGAGGTTTGTGCAGATTATCTAAGGTTTACATGTCAACATGAAAGTTATGGACTTGGTTTGGTGCATAAGGATGGTGTCAACTAGCAAAAGAGCTTTTTCTCATGAACTGTATAACAAAAAGATGGACACGGCCACCCTGACTTTATTCATTAGGGTGTTTGTTACGAATGCTAGAACTGCTATTTGTGATACTCTTTAAAATATATGGGTTTTTATACCATAAAGCTTATTTTATGTTATCATAAAATATGATCATATAACTTATTTTACAGTTCTGCAGCTGATCATGTAAAAAAAAAACCAAAAAACCCCTGATATCTGTCCGGTCACATGAGTCATTTGGCTCAAAGTCTGTTGGGCTCTGTGTCCATCTGAACACCACTAATCAGTCCCACATGTTTTAGAGCTGCAACTGAGGTATGCTAACTGTTACTGTACGTCACATTAGTGCCATGAGACAAAAAATGTTTTCTTTTACTTGACATAACCCAGCGCTGACTTAATTCTGTCACTTAAGTCAAATCAAAATATATTATGATATCAAAGCAGTTTCACAGTACTGTAAAATTACTTTGTACCTGTGGGTCGTTTATCCTGTTGCCTAGTTTTGATATTTATTTTATTAGAATACCAAAAAGCAAAACAAAGTCTGCATTTTTTTTTTTTTTTTTTTACAGGAATAGCTCAGAACTGGACGTAGCATCTATCTGGTGACCATCTTAATCTGGAGCTGGGAGTGCCCACGTATTCACGGGAGGTGGAGGTGCTAAGTTAACAGCTAATGCCAACAAGGTCGGTGCAATCTGTAGATGGTGTGGGTGGAATTTTTGTACACATACCTGTTAAAGGTGCAGACTGTGACAGGCTGTTAGTACCTGCACAGCGAGCTATATTATTTACCATTTCTGTAATTTGAATTAGCAAAGGTGAGACGTAGCAGATAGCTAGCGGCTACAGCTATGGCAGGTCAGATTCAAACCCGGGCTGCTGGATTTAGCTGTGGGGCATGTGGGCACCTGCTCACCCACTGAGCTAAACTGGTACCCAACTTTGGATTAAAGTTGTAAAATATTTAACTCAAGTTCAGCTTTCATAGAGAAGGAACTTAGTTATTGAGGATAAGCTACCAGCTGGTGCAGTGGTCAGCTCTGTCTCCTCACAGCATGAGGGCCCTGGGTTTGGGCAGTGGGTTCTCTCCAGGTTCCTTAGCTTCCACCCACAGACTGTGACATGCTGTCACGTTAAAATTTACCTTCTCTGGCAATGAAGATGCACAAGCAAAGAAGGGCAAGAACTGAACCCGAGCAGGAGTTAGTAGATAAGGGGAAATTATATTTCACATACTGTCCTTTTATTCTTTTTTAGATTAATACTTTCTGAGATTCTCATTTAAATAAACAAATAAATAAACAAATATATTTAGAAATGTGGTGTTTGGAGTAAATGTTTGTGTCTGATATGCTCTTGTTAAAAGTAGGATAATGCAAAATCTATAAAGATGCAAATGTGATACTTCTCAAAGCTGGACTCAAGGCATCTCTCACATCCCTGAAAATGTCTCCAGTGTCTACAGTAACTCTGAACATACGTCACTCTGCTCAGCGAAGCGCCATCACGCATGTAAAGGCTCTATAAGCAAAGCACGATTTGAATGAGCTTAGTGGAATTATTTTCACCCTCTTAAAATTTAATTCCTAATGAAAAGGTGAAATGAACCAAAGAGTCCAGCTTCTCTTAAAGAGTATTAAAGTAATTTGGTGCATTTTGGGCCTTGGCATTTTATGTGTCAACAGATGGCGGGTCCTGAGGGAGCGCAGTGTGCGCCTCTGAACGACCTGTAGCATTTCCTAACAGCTTCATTTAGTTCCAAGCATGGTGTCTGGCTGGGTGCCCTAACCTGGCTGGGCCCTTAAGGGCTGCCAAGCACCACAGCACCAGCGTTATTATTCCCCTCTTGCTCCGACTGTGTAATTTGATCAAGTTATTCATAACATTTCAGCTGACGCCTCTCCCCAGAGTTAGCGTGACATTGCTATTTGCAGAGGATAAATGCATTATAGGATGGCCCACTGCTAGGAAATTGAGCATTAATATTTGCTCTTGATGTGATGTATATAAACAGACAGATTTGCAGGCTCTTGGCTTCTCTATTGACAACCCATGGGGGGCAAGGTGGCTGAATATTCGGAGCCGAATTGAGAGACGGGAGATAGGATAATAATAATAATAACAATTCAAGTTTGTGTTTTTATCTGCCGGGGAAGGAAGCCTGCTGCTTCCCGTCTCGGCAGTTTGCTTCTAGGTGAGGTGGTTGGCAGCTATCAGGCGGGGTCCCGGTGGCACATCAGTCGTCACATTGGGCTAATTTCACTCAGAAAGCATGCAGATAAAGCAGGAGAGGGAAAACGCAGATGAAAGCTGCAGGAAAAGCACGGGCCACTGGGGCCAGCCCTGGAATTCAGTCGGGCCCGGTTAAATCGATGCAGCCATTTTCTTCAGAACACCAAACCCTGCGAGGCGGTGAGAGCTTTTCTTTTTTTTTTTTCTGATGGGGAGAATCCCTCTTTCAAGGTTTCCAATCTCTCTGTGAATCCATTCAAATACAAGAATAAAAGCCAAAATATGCCCCCCTACATAAATTGACCCATATGGAATGGAAATTGTTCAGTCCTTGGTGCCTACACAACAGTGTCAATTGCCACAATCTACATTTTCCATTTAAAAATGCCTCCTGCAGTGCAGTCACACATGCATGTCGGCCTTGCAGTGCAAATATGTTTGACCCTGAGGTCCGTTGGGGGGGGGGTATCTCAGTGTGCATTAGGCTCCACTGTATCTTAAAGGGTACAACCAGCCCAAAACCCTCCTTTCATCCCTGAGAACAATGAGTGGAAACAGACAACAGGTGCGTTACGCTGCTGTCACTATGGACCTCTATAAGGTCTCAGGTTATAGAGAACTGTCTCAGACTTGTATTTCAGTTTTATTTTTTGAATACACTAATATGCAGTACTCCTTTTATGTAAAGCATGTGCGGCTTGTTTTCATATGCAAGCTGTTGATGCTTTTATCTCTTCAAACCCTGAACGCTGCACTGATCAGCTGTCAAAGTTATTTGAGTTAACCGAGCCTTCAGTTAAAAACTCAAACTGGGAGGGGAAAAACACTTTAGATTAACAGAGTTAAAATTAAAAATAAAGATACACTACTATGCAAAATAGATGCTGTTCATGGTATAAACTGACATACACAAAGACATATTTTGATATCGGACTCATCTTCTCCCTTTATGCCTTCTGGGTCAAAGATCATTTGCTAATATTTTCTAATATATAGTGAATGTCTGTGGAATGGGACATAGAAATAGACACACATGCTCTCTATAATAGTTTGGACGTGTCGCATTGAGCAAACAACTTTAGGTCCTTAATTAAGGCTGATTAAAAAATGAAAATGGCCACTGCTGCACACACACTCAATACCAAAACAGTGATTTTCTTTTTCATTTGCAATTTGAGCATGCAGAAGGGCCTGGATCACAGAGGGATCAGTGAGGCAGCAGATGAGGACGCAAACAGCGGTTTCCCCCCCCCCACCCGCTAAGGTTTATGAAAAGATATCTTATGCCAAAAGAAAATTGTCACAAGCTGAACAGGCAATGAAGCAACAGATTGCGCAGAGAGACCCTCCATGATCCAGGCCCTTCTGCATTACTGTGAGGGTTTCAGCAAATGTCATTACAACTTCTCACTGAATAATATTGTTTTACTTCATAGTTCTGGTCCGATGTTTCTCAGGGAACTGCAGTAGTGAGGTAGCTGCTGCAGGCTTCATATCCTGTGCAGGTTTTCACCTGCTGTGCTGACATGTGAACACACTTGTTCATATGTCTTTGCTTGCCCTGGTTTAAACCCAGTTATTTTTCTATTAAACTATATGAAGACATATTGTATTTACCCACATACATGACATTTAAAATGGTATTTCCCACCATGATTCCCCAAACCTTAAGGATTGTATTACGAGGTAAGGAAGTGTGGTTTTAAACCGTAGTCTGACTTTTCTGGAGAGACCACGACAGAGCCGTAGTTTCCTGTCCCACATTTCTTCAGGATTTCATTGCATTGCAGTTAATAGTACACATTAAAACTTCTTCTGTGACATTAACCCCTGAATGCCCTTCCTCCCCTATCCAGCCCCCTCTCTCCCCCCCTCTGTAAAAGACTTTCCTATCACTGTCATGGTGTGATGAACCCACACAGAATGGTAGCAGAAACCATAACACAGAGCCTTAGCAGGTGATGTCCACTGAGGTTTACAAGAGACATAAGATATTATTAAAACAACAACTGGTTGACCAGAGGGGAACCATTCCTCCACACAAATACCTTTCTCACACACACACACACACACACACACACACACACACACACACACACACACACACAGAAAATGCTTCAGGAGTAACCCTGTGATTCAAACTAAAGTTAAAGTATTGAGACTGCAGAAGGTCAGAGACAGGTGAGCCTTGCACGCAGGTGTACATGCGGTTTGGCTCGAGATCCCTGTCCATACAGACCCCAGAAAGCACTGGTGTGACGTCAACCGCTGGCTCACCTTTTTCTCAATGTCTAAACTTGGCTGAAAAAAATTGTTCCAAAATTAAAGTTGTGCTGGTGTCAAAGGTGTAAGTTCAGCATCTGCTGAATGTCCTTCTTGAACCTCACCTGGACATCCTTAATGGACTTTTTAAAAATGTAAAGTTTGGTATAATAATAGATCCATCCATCCATCCATCCATCCATCCAATCATTCACTGTGTAGTCTCCTTGAGTGCAAGAATGAAAATATGAAGTTATAAATGAGCAAAATCAGCATAACTGCCCCTTTAAAGGAACTAGAGGGTCATTCAGTCCTTTAGGGATCGTGATGAGTGAGTAGATAAATGAAGTAATATTGCTTTTAATAGACGAACGACTGTAATGATGTCAAAAAAAGCATTTAAATGTTATCTCCTGATTGTTCAGGTCTGGATGGAGGACTTTGCCGGCTCTTTTTCTCTCTTGTGCCCGTCACTTCAATGAAAGCAAAAATGTCAGAAAAATAATCTGGTATTTTCTGGAGCTTTTTGCTTGATTGACAGGTGTAATAGCCTTTGACTCTCAGCCGTGGTGGTTTCCACAGTTACATCAATTTGTCTCTTCTTCCATCCATTTTCCACTGCTTATTCATGTCTGGGGCACAGTGGGAGCAGACTTCGAAAAGTAGCCCAGTTCCCTTTCGCTCCTCCTGGGTGATCTAAAGAAGAATACCAAGAGTGTGCGCTGGGATCTGCACCAGGGTCTCCTCCCATTTGGATGCGCCTGGAATGACTGCAGACAAACATCCGGTTAACATGTCTACAAGACCTTTATAAACTCCTTTAGCTGTCTCAACTCATTGTTTTGTCCCTAAAGTCCAATTGAGAAAGATGTTTTCCCACTTTGATTCTCTCTAACGTGATGGGGTTATCCACTGAGCCCTGCATGACCCCGAGATCTCTTGTGTTTGTGTATATGCTCTGAATTGGGCTAGGCGATAACATCATGAAAACATTTCTTCAATAATGATGATAGAGAAGGTAGTTTATGATCCATGTTTATATAGGTCCTACATCTGGTACACATTAAGTATAAAAAGGGAAACAAGATGTTGATGAAAAAGTGTCAAGAGTGTCAACAACCCACTTCAACAAATATACAAAAAGCAGAAGTTGTCCTAGTCAGATGCTGCCGTCAAATTTGGTGCAGGTTCAGTGACACCAGTTACAGTTTGGAATCTACATTGGATGTTTATAACACTCTAAAGAATAAAAGTTTCATTCAGTTGAAGATTTCAGTGCATTTTATAAAAGATGTGACCTCAAATTTCCCACTTCTGAATTCAGATGCAACTGAAGTTATTGTACTAATCCTCAAAAATCTCAGAAACACGGTGTCTAACCAGATACTTAATGTGGATGGCATTACCTTGGCCTCCAGTAACACTGAGGAATCTTGGAGTCATTTTTGACCAGAATAGGTCCTTCAATGCGCATATTAAACAAATATGTAGAACTGTATTCTTTCATCTGTGCAGTATCTCTAAAATTAGAAACATCCAGTCTCGGTGTGATGCTGGAAAACGAATGAAATTTGTCAAGGCTGGACTACTGTAATTCATTATTATCAGGCTGTCCTAAAAGCTCCCTGAAAAGCCTTCAGCTGATTCAAAATGCTGCAGCTAGAGTACTGACAGGGACTAGAAAGAGAGAATATTTCTCCCATATTGGCTTCTCTTCATTGGCTCCCTGTTAAATCCAGAATATAATATAAAATTCTTCTTTTCACAAACAAGGTCTTGAATAATCAGGCCCCATCTTATCTCAAAGACCTCATAGTACCGTATCACCCCAATAGAGCACTTCGTTCTCAGACTGCTGGCTTACTTGTGGTTCCTAGGATACTTCAGAGTAGAATTGGAGGCAGAGCCTTCAACTTTCAGGTCCCTCTTCTGTGGAACCAGCTCCCAGTTTGGATTCAGGAGACAGACACCCTCTCTATTTTTAAGATTAGGCTTAAAACTTTCCTTTATGATAAAGCTTATAGTTAGGGCTGGATCAGACGACCCTGAGGCCTAGGCTGCTGGGGGAGTTATTGCATTCAATCATTAGTTATTATTAATCTCTGGCTCTCTTCCACAGCATGTCTTTTATCCTGTCTCTCTCCCCTGAGCCCCAACTGGTCCCAGCAGGTGACTGCCCGGAGGTTTCTTCCTGTTAAAAGGGAGTTTTTCCTTCCCACTGTCGCCAAGTGCTTGCTCATAGGGGATCGTTTTGACTGTTGGGTTTTCTCTGTAATTATTGTAGGGTCTTTACGTTACAATATAAAGTGCCTTGAGGCGACTGTTTGTTGTGATTTGGTGCTATATAAATAAGCAGTCATGTTGGAACAGGAAGGGGCCATCCCCAAACTGTTCCCACAAAGTTGGGAGCATGAAATAGTCCAAAATGTCTTGGTATGCTGAAGCATTAAGAGTCCCTTTCACTGGAAATAAAGAGGTTGACTCCATCCCCTGAAAATCAGCCCCACACCATAATCCCTCCTTCCCCAAACTTTACACTTGTCACAATGCAGTCAGACAGGTACCGTTCTCCTGGCAACTGCCAAACCCAGAGTTGTCCAGATTCAGATTGCCAGACGGTAAAGCGTGATTGATCACTGCAGAGGACACATCCCCACTGGTCTAGAGTCCAGTGGCGGCAAGCTCTACACCACACTGCTCTTGGTGATGTAAGGCTTGGATGCAGCTGCTCGGCCATGGAAACCCATTCCATGAAGCTTTCTACTCACTGTTCTGGAGCTAATCTGAAGGCCACATGAGTTTGCAGGTCTGTAGTGATTAACTCTGCAGAAATTTGATAACCTCCATTCAGGTAAAAAAAAAAAAAAAAAAAAAGCTCTTCATTTACCTGGCTAAATCACCATGGAAACTTATGTTGAACCCTTAATGTGGTCAGGAGCAGGTTATGTTCGCAATTTCCTTTGATCAACTAGAAGCACCACATTTTCATTTATTCTTTTATTTATGGCATGGTTTAGTATTCTCTGCTATGGGAACAGGTTTTATACCTTACTAAAACTCATGGGATTGTGCATGTATTCATTTGGTGATGCAGAAAACATATAAATGTTTTTAGATTACATTTTAATCTGCTGCTAATTCTCGTTTACACTGGAGGAACTGCAGAACACACACCAAGAATACCTGTTCAAGAAAATTAATTTTACATTTCCCTGCCGACTAAAATGATTTCCACGGTTCCTTTGTTGGGCTGGACACATTTAGTTTCAGATCTCTGAGCTAAGCTGTCATCTTAAGTCCACAGCAGCACTGAGCACTCAGTGACACTATAACTGGAATTAAAATGATCATTTTATTGTGCAAAATCCCAAGATCAGAATTAATCTCTTTGTAAAAATGTTGTGTTTTACTGTTTTACTTTTAGATTCTTTAAAGGCCATAAAAATAAAACCACATTTTCTCAGCAAACAAGAGGTGACTGGTTAGATTCCAGCCTTGGCTCTGGTCCTGTCTTTAAATCAACCTGCAGGTGATCAGAAAATGGAGAACAGGTGTGCTGATGAATCCTGGCCACAGCTGCTGATGCCACTCCTCCAGGCTGGGCTTCCTGGAGAGGGGATACCTGCTACACACACCACGGAGAAGGAAGAGAGAGAAGGCTGTAACTGCCAGGCCATGACTTAATTGATGGCTATGGTCAAGTTACGTTAATCCTGCCTCATATTTCCTTAGCTTTATATTAACCTGAATAAAAATGACTCATCTCACCCCACATTCCAGATCTCCAACATCCTCTAACAGCACCTTAGGACCTGGTTATTTTCAAATTCTGTCATATTTAATGTCAGTAAAACAGAACTAAGGTTACAGTTTCACCATCAGTGCTAGCACCAAACTGCCTGTGGACCTCCCAGTCATTTTCCTTACCCTCACTCATGAACAAGGCAGATCTGTTCTTTGAACAGCCTTCATTGTGCGACTGCTCTAATTGTCATTTACCACGCCCCAAGATCAAGCATCACACAAAGAAAGATGGACACATTTATGAGCTGCAACTCTTGGTTGGAGCGAGAAATGAGGCGATAAGAGGCACCACGAAAGAAAGAAAGGAGGAGGGACAGATATTAAACGTTCGAATGAGTGATGCAGCAGGAGTGTTGATGAGAGGCTGTAATAGTGTAGGAGGGAAAGCTAAGAGGCAGGATGGAAAGAGGAATGGGCAGAAGGAAAGAAAAGAGGCAAAGAAAACACATTAGGGCAGAAATTACAGAGATGGAGGGATGGGGGCCAGAACAGGAAGAGTCAAGCAGAGAGCATAATTTGCGAGACAGAAATGGACCGCGGACCACTGTGGTGCTTAATTCCCTGGCTTTACGTCACAGAGAGCTCTCATGGGGATCACACGTGTGCAGCTAGTGCACTGTTTTGTATTAGTTTAGGGTGTAAAAAGCATATTGAGCTGGTTAAGACACGGAAAAGTCACGACATGTTGCTTGTCAGATTGCATGGACTGTAATCTTGAGGTGCCGTGGTAGTTTGCACTTCCCGGATGTTTCTACTGGCTGCAAAATTACCTTCAATTACAGTGAGCTGACCAGCAGGCCTTGAAGTAATTGGCACATGGCAATGCTTTCAACAACTCTTCTTTATTAAATCGAACGCTAAATTGGCTTTTGCCATTAAGCCAGTGAAGCAACACTGCCTCTCCCTATCAATGCTAATGGCACTGTTGCTCATTGCTTTGACGGATCTGCCCATAAATGTGGTGTGAGGTCTTGAGCTCTCATTTCATTGCCCAGGCTTGCAGAGTTGTGTAGGATCTAATGGGTCAAAGTGAAGGGTTGTTTAAGTGTTGTTGCTTCCCATCAGACGCCAGCTGCATCTCTAACAATGCCCCTAATATGTCCCACTTGCCTTTCAGCAGCGTTGTTCGGTTGAGGTTCCATAAACAAGCTGAAGTGAAGTCGGGGAGGTTAAAGTCGGCTGTTGGTGATGTTACCCGGCAAGGGAGACATTCTCCGCATGCGAGGCTTGGCCTTTGCAGTGATGCCTGGGAATTCTTCATATTACGGAAGTCTCAGCAACACAATTTGCACCGGTGATGAGTAATGTCCGCTACATCCCGCAGCATTTTTGGAGCGGCCTCTTTGTGATAAAGGGCATCCTTGTCATACAGTTCTTGTTTGTAAGACAGTGAATCTACCTCTGGAGGCGACATAGTGAAATATTGAGGTTTATTAATGGGAAGCGTGCATCTGCGGAAACATTTTTGAGTAGGACACAAGAGAAATAGACAAAAAAATACAAAGTTACTGTACAATTTGATCAACAATCTTGAAGGTGTTTGAAGGTTGTTAAAGTACCGAAAAGTAAATAAAGGTGGCGCTCGAAAATCTTAACCTGACGTCATCAAACACACCGAAGTTTCAGCCTTATGGTCTCCATCAGCACATGAGAAAAACAAATACATTTTTAAAAAAATGGAGGTTATGTTATTGGCTCAAATAGTCACATGTTGCTTCTCTTCCTGATCTCCATGTGCAAAAGTTTTGAGCCAGTGTATCTTAATTTTTTTTTTTAAAAAGTGGTCTTTGGCAATCATTCTCCATTCCCTTTGTACGTGAGTGTCTACAGCCATCTGTAAAACATGGTGGTGTCACGGTTTGAGTCTGTAGAAAAGTACCCTCAACATTTGATCCACCATGCAATGGTAGAATATGGAAAGCATTTGATTGCAATGGCTTCATTTTTCAGCACAGCACTGAAACATAAACATATCGCCAATGCAGTAAAAGCATACCTGGATGGGAAAACACTCAACAGAACACAGAGCCCAGACCTCAGTGTTACTGAAATAGTGTAGTCTTTACAGAGAGTGGACCAAAGGCAGCTAGATCAGCCGTCTCCTCATGTCTGGTTTCAAAACACCTCAAAGGCAACAGCAGCTCACCTTGAGGCTTCATAATGGGAGTTCATTCACCCACGGGTGACATCACGGTGGCTATACCCATCTTTTAAACTGTCTATGAACTTTTTGTATAGTAATTAGAAATGGCTTTCTTCTGCAAATATGCAATCCGAGCTTTAGTGCTTCCGGTTGCAGTCATTGTAGAGCAGCTGACTTGTTCCATACTGTATGAATTATTGATGGGACTGAGTAGGATATGAAAAAGTCTGAAAACCATCAAAACAGCAACAGTAGCTTACTAAGCGTAGTAAGTGTGGTTTTAAATGTGGTCAGTTTATGTGGTAGCTTAGGTTATTTAGTAGAAACTTTAAGAATAAAGAAATGTTCTCAAAAGTTCTCATTAAATCCATATCATTCCATATTAATTCATGTTTCTTTAACAGCGATCATCTCCTCAGTTTTCTCCTGATCACAGCAGCAGGAAATGACATGTCACTTTCTTAGTCTCTCACTTTCCCCTTGGGCTACATTAAAGTTTCATCACATGTAATAAGCAGTGATTTCAAAGCATAATGTCAGTGCAAAGGGTGACGGCTTTGTGCTGAAACAGCTCGCCTCTTAGATCACCGGACCTTACAGTTGCTCAGTGATCCCACTTGATCTCATTTGACTCTGTCCAGGGGTCCGAGATGGACAACTGCAGGAGTGAGGAAAAAAACCAATCACCAATCAGGAGTCATGCTGGGCAGAACTGACCTGGACTCACTGGATCAAATTATGGCAAGTTAAGGGTAAAAAAATCTGATTAATAGGGTTCAGTCTCCCTTTTGGCATATTATCTATCTTACATTAAACCATAAAGCTGCTTTTGCAGTGTCTTGTACTATATGTGTCTTTCACCAGTTGTATCTGGACCACATGTTGACTATTAAATTGATCTGCGCAGGCATCACACAGCAGTCGTCAGGATTTTTTTCTGTTCATATGAGGACGAGCTACACAAAGTATCCTGAGCTTGGGTGAAAAATCTGGTGGATTTTAGCTACAGTAGCGTGGCTGTTTACACAATGCAAAACTGCTAATTATTCACAAAATAGTGTAAGAAGGGCCATCGTACTTTGCATCATGATCAGACTGCCACGTCTAAAAAATTAAACTGATGCGTGACTTAAACCTGCATTCATTCTAATGACCAGCAGGGGGCAACCTGTGGTTGCAAAAGGAAGATCCGACTGTTTAAAAATCTATTGGAAAATGACACTACCGCTGACATGACCTTTGCCTTATTAAACATTTACATATAAGTTTATGGTGATACAGCGTCCATTTTTCTAAATTCTGTTCAAATTCAAAGTATAATAGACTATAAAGGAGGGTCTGATTTAAGGCTTGGCTACTTTGATTGACAAGTTGCTTTTGATTGAGCATGCAGTGTCCTCAGTTTCTGTCAGAGACATCGGCAGCAAAAAACTCAAAATTGCATTAGCAAAAATGATGAACTTAACAAACCAATGGGTGCCATCATGGTTGCTATGCTCATCTTTTAGATGTTGAGAGGGTGTCTTCTAAAGTCCTTGGGAGCGTGGTCTATAAACATCTGTCATCAGATGAAGAAGGCCCAGCAGAGAGCTCTGCTCCCTGAGAAATGATTAGTCTTTATTGTGTCACCATCAACAGCCTACTGACCTACTGCTGCACTGCCTGGTACGGCAGTTTTACGGCAAGCCACGCTACCAACCCCATCGACTGCACAAGAAAGCCAGCTGTACCGTAAGTGATGAAAACCACCATAGACACTGCCTGTTCTCCCACCTTTACCCCTCTGTAAGAAGAAGCAATAC
>JAMQGT020004990.1:0-115891 GCA_024447675.2 Pterophyllum scalare | reverse complement strand
TATGTTATGTCTAACCTATTCGTTCAGTTGCGTATTGCTGCCCATGCAGTCAATCAGTCCGACACCCCAGAGTGCCCAGACCCGAACAGCTTGTTTTTTTGTCCACGGATATCAAACAACTTCTCCTCTCCCGTTAGATAATAAAAACATGTAAATAGGAGTGAGGTGTTTCTGTCTTTTTTACTCAAGATGGTTGGTGGATACACTGTGTTTCTGTGGTCAGGGGCTGGGCAGCAGAGCAGACATCAAAGGCCAGTGGAGGTTTGTGACGGTGAATGCAGCTGGTGTCTGAGTCTCTTTGCTGGACAGAGCTACAGGCAGGGCCTCAGCTGCCCCACAATAAAGACACACAGGGGAAGGCAGTGCCTTCAAAGGCTAGACAAATACACACGCTTGGTTATATGCAGTCAAATACACATACTTATGAAGGCACAGCAATAAGCACATGAACACAAACAATGTCCCCTGAAAATGATTTTCAAAAACCAAAACATCATGCCGTTTCTGCAGACAGATCATGAAATCATGCTGGTTTTATGTTTGTTCTTCATCTTTCTTTTGCCTAATTTTGCCGAAAAAGTGCATTTCCTGGATTTTTGAAAGTAACACTAAACTAACTAATTGCTAATGGTTTCCTTGGCATCTGTGTAAATACTTTTATTTACAGTAGCAGGCTTCAAAGCGGCGTCTCAAAATGTGGGCTGTCAAAGGAAAGCAAGGCTCCCAGGAAGATTTAAGGTGGTCACAAGCAACATGCCAAATAAGACAACTAATATGCTGGACGTTATTCAGTAACAAAATTTGTATTCATAAATCATTGCATTTACTAAATTCATTTCTATTTCATTGCTACAAAATAACATTTAAATATACAGTGCAATACCATACCATAAAACATACATATTATTGTGACTCTGGACTAATGTGGATCTGCTTGGGATGAAAATGATCAACAATGGTTGGTTATGAATGACTACATTTGTGGCTATTAAATAGTGTAATGGCATCGTTTTTCATCCAGAGGGAGAAGAGAAAAATCTGAAGGACAAAGAGGGAAATCCTGACTGGCATGCTGTGGACAGCTTCACGTCTTATGCAGTCCTGACTTCACAGTGGGAATCTGTGTCAGTGTTGTTGACAGTTTTTCCCTTGTGTCCACTCAAGAAAGCATCTCAGAGGTTCTGGATGTGCTAAAGCAACAGCACTGTCCACTTTCAGCTGTCTTAGTTCAGGAGAATAAACAACAAAATTAATGAATTTTCACATTGTAGGAATAAAGTGTATTTTTTTAAGTTAAATATCCAAATGTGTTCTTTTAATTATCAGTATGTCTGTTCATACTGATTTTTAAAAATATGACATCAGAAGACAGTGGTCTCAGTTCCACATGTAGCCTGTAGAGGGCATACCTAAACAGCAATCTGGTCAAGCTCAGTGGGGAGCCCACAGACATACAATATCCCAAATAGAAGAAAAGCACAGGGTGACTTTTATCTGTGTGTAAAGGGAAGATATGGTTTTGTTACACAGATGAGAGTGAAAGTATTATTCCAGTGCTGATTAACTTAGATTTAACAGCATAATCTTTTTTGCCACGTCTTTGGAAACCGCATTTGATTTAAAACAATGAAATATTGCCTCAGATCTCTGAAGGCACCTTTGTAGAATAACCCTGCATACCTGCATTTTATTAAGATTATTTAACCTTACCATCCTTACTTACATCCCCACTCAGAGGCAATTTAAACAAACGACTCATTAGAATAACATCTTCTTTTCTCTCTAAACAGGTTAGAGGTCCTGAATAAAACATGACTTATCTATTGCGATCACGTTAGTCAAGCCATTATTCATTTAACCATTTATTTATTACTCCATTCATCTACATAAATATTTAACTATGTCTTGGCATCTTTATGGACTGCTTGCTCTGCTGCTCAATTACAAGGAGCAGTGTCCTACCATGGCCATATGCCTTCTATCTGGCGACACTATATCTCCACAATTTATGGATGCCAAGTCAGAGCAATATCATTCTGTTGGGTTTTATGTATATGTATTCAAGTATTAATCTGGGCCTAATGACTGGTAACAATATGTTCTAGCCTGTGGGCCCAATAGTATTACAACTGTATATATACAATATAACTTTTCATACAATGAAGTGAGCTTTTTTTATTGTATTGTTTGAATAGGTGCCAATATGGGGTCCTCATGAGAAGTGTGGAGAATATGAGGGAATCTGGTCACAGAGTAGCTTAAGTTGAATAGATGTATGGTTTATTACTCACCCCCCATATATTCGCAAAATATATTATAAGCGCTTACAAGTTTCCACTTCTCCTCCTACAACAAAAGCTCCTGCTTGTTTGGTGAGGGGAGCATGGAAGCATGTGGTACCAAGAGGAAGCGAGGAACCGTAAACACCCACCATGGGTCCTGCTTCAAAGTGATGAACAGCAACAAAAGCAGCACTGGTTGTCTGCTGAGAGACAAAAAAGAGCGTTTGACCACCTGGGTGCGCATCATTTTCTCATGTCATTTCTCAAGCATGACTATCAAGAGATGTTCCCTTTAACATGATATGTGGCAACCTCAACCGAGTTCCCCAAGTCACATGTGGCTTTCTTTATTCACTTGGACTGCACGGCTCATGTCGCTCCACCTGTTTTTACAGCGAGAGAACTCAACGGCATTCTAGGTGACACACTTTCACATGTCACTTTACCTGTTAGGTCACTACCAAGCTCAGCCACAGTTTGATCAGTTGAGATCCCCATTATTACCTGAAAACTGAAGGGAGACGGTGGAAGGCCTTCTTGAGATGTTGGGGCATAACCGCCTGTAATCAGCAGTGACTGACTACTTTACCACATAGCACACCTTTTGAATCTGATACGAATTTTTACACCTAAATATAAGGTCATAATTCCAGAAGAAAAATGGCACTTCTGGCACTTTCAACCCCAGCCCCATGGTTCCAGAAGAAGAATGGAAAAAAAAGAAGCAAATCACCTCTAGATGCCTTTTAGAGTTTGTGTTGCTGATTTAAATTGGGGGACTCTAGAAATCAACAGCAAATCAAACATCCAGCACACATAAACCCACCCCCAAAGCCCCAAAAAGGTCTCTTTGTCAATTACAATCAGAGGCACTCGCTGTTGTCTCTCCCTTTCTCGCTCCCTTTCTTTTTTATTGTACCTCCTAAAATCACAGAATAGTGCTTACACTGGATCCACAATAGAAATCCATGCATTGGAACAGCTTAATAACTACTTTTTCCTTTTTCTTTTTCCTGTTTTTAGTCTGTGTATGCGTGTAAACTTACAAGACCTGTTTACTTCCTATGTGAGCACAGAAATATTTAGTAACGTTTACCTCTGCCAAGCTAAAAAGGCATACAACTTCAGCAATCACATGCTCAAAGATACATTTGCATGTCTTTTCTCATAGTTTCTTATAGAGAATAGTTTCCTAAATTCATGTGGACATATGGTATGCATGTTTTTCTGTCTTTTTGTCAGTTACCAGAAAAAGAACAGATTTTCTCCTGCCTATTGGATAGAAATCCATGGGGCAAAAATCAGCTACAATGTATAGTATTGTAATATTCAACAAATGCTTAGCTTTTTCTATTTGTCAACACATCCCATGTCTTTCTGGTGAAGTTAGTGACCAGTGGCATCCTGCTGGTTCAGCTTGGCCTGTGAAGTCGGTCTGGTACATGGGTGACATATCTGGCATGCCACTCTTGGCCCTTTTATGATACCACAGAGTGCGTGTGACTGGCAGGCCATGTTTCCCATGTCTGCAGCCCCTGAAACAGCCATCATTCCAAGAGGATGTTTTCAAACCCTCAGCCCCGTACCCCTTGCCATTCAGCGAGAAGGTCAAGTTTGGCCCATCACTCACTGACCAAAGGGTGGGGCCTATCAGTTGGTGGCCATCAGCACCTGCTAAGATGCCCACTAGTCCCTATTGTCAGTGTTTTACTTTTTAAAATTTTCTTTAGATTATATACACATATATATATATATATATATATATATATATATATATATATATATATATAGTATAAACTAAAGCGCAGATGTGTGAAACAGAGATATGGATTTTTATAATAACTACAAAGTAAACTTGCACCTTCTTAGGTTTAGGAGCATACAAGAAAGGAGCATATGACTAAAAGAGATAAAATAAGCAATAAGTTGTCTTCCTTACTACAGTTTGAAATATGTGTTTATAATAAAACCCCTAATAATTAACTTCAATCATAAAAGATAACTTGAACATTGCACTTTGATGCAGCGCTATATAAATATACCTGCATTTGACCTCATGTGAAGAATGCTTCACACATATGGGTCATATGTTTGTGCATTGACACATTCAGCTGCATGTCACATCAGTTCAAAGAAGCAAACCCATGAGGTTGTCATTTGTGTGTTTACCCAAGTCTGGGTCAGTGTTTTCAGCTGCATATACACCTGCCCTTTTTCACTATGGACACACACACACACACACACACACACAGACACACACTCACACACACACACACACACACACACTCACATCATTTACACCCAAAGCTATACCTATACTGGCGCACACTTTCCCTGGTGTTGTTTTAGCAGGGGGCTAGCAGAAATGGTCTGGAACAGGCCTGTCTTTTAGTACGGGTCAAACTTTGGCCAGGCCTAACGGCACCAGCCATATGATCCCTCCCGAGGTGCCTCTGGTTTGGGACCCGTTTGAACCTCCACCTGCTGAGAGAACTTCACTTCAGATACATTGTTCAGGACTCTCTGAACACTGTGGAGGGGAATCAGGACATTATGTTAAAGTCAACACCACAGGATCAGTCCACTCTTTGTACTGGGCTTTGAGGGTGACCTCCATTCTTGGACCATGTGGACTATGAAGTGCAGTATGGCTCATGTGGTCACACATGAACCAAGGAAAATGGGTTTTCAGTCTTTTAAAGTATCTGTTAGAGAGCAAGACATTTTATGATGTGAGGCAAAATATTTTTTTCAGACATAAGCTCTATCATATCCTTCTAACATAAATAAATACATAAAAGTACATTTTTTTTGTTACCCTTTCTATGAGTTACAAGACGTTTGGGCTAAAGCTCCACATTCATTCTGCTCCCCCTGTGAAACTGGATGTTCTGAGAGCGGCAGCTCTCCTATTTAGAAATTCTTTGCTATCTCTTTAATACCTCCAGGTATATAAGTGATGTTATCATGACTATATTTTCATCCAGTAAAGAAATGCAATGCAATATGCAATATGGAGCATACAATATATGTTCAGTATATGCTTATACACTTTTATATATTATGTTTTATCATCTATGCCTAAATATCAATAACACAATAACAATTTGTTGTTTAAGATCTTCTTTTAAATCTGTTAAAGTTGAAATTACAGGGAATTTCAGTGGTTACAATTATTTGGCTATTATCTAAACTCATGTGGGTAAACTACCATGCTTTCTTAGTCTTGACAAAACATAGTGCAATACTGTTTTTCCATTCAGCTCCCCCCCCCTTTAAAAGTCATGCAGCACTGTGCATTATCTACTGTATATATAAAAATGCTACTCCTGGCTGCATGTTCATGTTTCCTGTGTTGTTTTTCTGCCTGTGCACTCTACTTGTCGGAAGAGGCAGGATGAGAAGTCATCCATCTCCAGCTAACAGCCACCAGTCTGGCCCCATGCTGGAGCCCCTGAGAGAGGAAGCGATCGCTCACAGCACAGGAGCACATTCCCCCTCAACACAGGGGGGACATGGCCATTTAACCCATCAAGGCCCGGTCTACTTTTATTTTTCTTTTTGCGATTACATACAACTGTGTGTGTGTGTGTGTGTGTGTGTGTGTGTGTGTGTGTGTGTATGTTTTGGCCACCACACCTGCCACTAAGTAGTTAAATAGCATTCCAGGTGTCAGGCCACATATATAGCAGAACACTACATCCTTCACATTCCACCTGTACCCCCTATCCCCCTTGAGCCTCCATATTTAATTCTTAGAGCACCCCCCTCCATCCTCACCCCCAATCACTCTGTCCTACTGGTATGACTACAGCATACCTGGGCACACAGAGTCTTGCAGTGTAACCAGCCTGAGGAATTGACACTCCAAGCGCTTCTCCACACTTTTTCTAATGGCATTGTGAGCCCCCCGCCACTGCTGGGATGGAAGGTGTTTAGCACCTCACTGTTTTTACTTTGACAGAGGAGGGACACTAGAACTCCCCTGGTTATAGAGGCCTAGACCAGTTCCACTGTTATCATTTCCACTGTGGGCACGCTTCCTCCCATTGAATCACAGGTATTTAGGTGTATGGCAGTATATTTTGGCTAGCTGTGCTAGCTCTTCAAGCCCTGGCTTGAACCTTGGTTCAAGGTTTCAGAAAGATACAAATGCTCCTGGTGAGGTAAGCTTAGGTGACATGAAGGTGAAAAACTCAATCTGTATATGGGCAAATGTCTCAGACAGACAATTGTGTGATAGAGAGATAATGGTTGACCATGCACCATTACAGAAATAGAAGTGTCCATGAAGAATGAGACGAAAATGAAGGGAACGGTGGAAATGAGAGAGCTGTTGCGTGGTGAATACATACGCACTGAAGCCATCGAGTGCGAAGGAGACGAGAACTGAACGGGTAGTTAGGTCAAGAAATGAAAGAAAATGGAGTCATAGAGGTTAGGCAGAATGACTTTTAAACAATAAAATTGACGACCCTTGTCTTTAGAGGCAAAGTGTGGACGTTGTGAGCCATGACCAAAAAGCTATTGTTGACTACTGTCAACCGTGTGCGTTGTCTTTGACCCCCGCGGCTAGAAATGGAAAAAGAGGTTGAAGGGAGGAAGCAAATATGAATTACAGAAAAACATGTGGTGGTATGACAATGGAAGGAAAAGAAATGAGTCTTTACACATTCTGAGTCAATTCTCTAAATGATAGCGCAGTAGCAAGTATCTTCAGGTAATATATTTATTCATAAAGAAAGTGCAACAACAGTTTCTTTTCTAAGAAAGAACAGCATTCTGGGAGAAGACAGACTGCAAAGGTCATAATTATTTGCTGTCATGCTGCTCCTCACTTAACAGATGGAGACAACCTGAGTCAACATTTTCAATTAAAAAAGAGAACGCAAACAAACAGAGGGGAAGAAAAAAGCACACACTCACATATGCACACAGAGACGTACACACAACCTGCAAACACGGAAATGACCTTGAGGAAATGATACCTCATTAAAAGTGATGCTCCAAGCCTGCAAACAGGCTAATTAGACAATTCCTGCTCACACTATAGCACCGGTACTCATGGTAGGGGGTGCAAGAGATCTTATCGTGTTTGCGTGTTGGTTAAATGTTGTAAAAAAAAAAAAAAAAAAAACTTGTTTTAGATTCTAGTGCAAATAACTGAAGTCAATTAGGCTTGTTAAACACGGTGGTAAACTGTTACAGAGAAACACGGAATTAACATGCTACCACATGCACATGGACATATGGATGCACTATGTTTTGGATACGGTCGGATGATGACCTCTCTCATCGAAGGAGAAGCAACTGTAACTCCATATGCTGGAAGAATTAAATGAAGTTTGCCTTTGTTGTGATTCCACGCCTTTTCAATCTCATAATGTTTATGGTTTGAGATTTTTAGATTTAGGACTCTCAGTGCAACAGACACAAGATGAGTTTAGATAGTTAACGTCCATCCAAATGAAAATGAAACATATTGCGTTATTTACATTGTAAAAACACCATCCAGTTGTCTAATCTTAAAAATTACGAGTGTATTTTTGTGTTACTGAAATGGTACAAAACAGTACATTAGTTATTCTAAAATAAAATTCAAGGAGTAACATACATACCTAATTAAAGTGGCTGACTTTATACACAAGTATGTTTACATTTCATGGGGAAAAACACCAGATTACAAGAAAAATAACTTTGGATGTGTGCAGAAATGAGCATATCAGTTTTTATCTTGTTAGCTAATTAAATTAACTTCTGTTGAGTGGTCTTAAAATAATGTTTCTGTTTGACTTCCACTGCATTACTGTAATCACATTGCATTTTTCACCTTTTCCTTCCTGCACTTCCCTGTAATCAGCTGATCTCAGTTAGTGTGCAGGGAACAGGAGAACGGTGGTACAGCTCTTGAGGAGTGGCAATATGAACATAACGTTTATTTTTATTGCATGTCTGAACAAGAGCGCAAAGGTAAAGTGCAGGACAGAAGCAACTGCATTAGACTGCTAACACAACACCAGCTCTTTGCAAGTGTCTGCACAGACAGCATGCTAACACAAAATTATCAAAGGCGCAAGCATGAGTGCATGCTGACCCCAGACCAGTAGAGGGAGGTTGATCTTCAACAGGTAACAAATACATTGATGAGTTTCTATTTCCACCTGTAGATATTTCTACAGTAGAATAACTTTGAAGTGTTTCTGGGCTGGTTTACAACTCAGCTTTGTGCTGTTGGCTTTGAGTTTAAAACTGAAATATTTTATGTGTGCCCTCATTAGGATTGTGGCAGTATGTGGGTCTGTACAATATAATGCATTACTTAAAAGAGTATAAGGCATTACTTTTTTTGAGTAACAACCCCAACATTGCTATGTGCATGCTCATAGATGACTAAGACTATGCCCAGCAAACATCGCTGAAACAGCACATTGCATACCTGGCCAGTTGTGGTCCGATGCCAAAAACTGCAGCATGATTAAGAGGTAGGCAGCCAGAGGGACCCTGTTTCCACAAAAAACAGTTCTTCCATCAAGCTTTCCCTCACATAGCTGGAAATATTGCAGATATTACTGCTACGAATAAAGAAAATGAATGCGACTTTATTATGTTTGTGAGTAGATGGCCACATGTTATCCACTCCATTTACAAAGACTGGCATTGTACACACTTTTTTTTTTAAAATAATTCATGTTTATGCTATGTACTTCGATATGTAAATTATACTTCTGTCTCATTGTGTTCATTGGGTGAGCTTATTTGTACCAGCCTCTGCACTGTTGGGAGTACAATCCCTCCTCATAATGCATAAATGACTGTTTCTTATTGTTCCCACATGTTAGAGTTTATTGCTTGTTTTGTTTTGTTCTTGTTGATAAAGAGATAACATTTTTAAAAAAGAAAAGTAAAAACAAGCATGTTCTGTCCAGGAAGGACAGATAGCAATCAGAAAAGTCATGACAACTTTGATTTTGTCACTTTTACTCATCCATGACATTTAAACAACTTATTCAACTCCGATACATTTGCTGGGAAGATACACAAATACATAAAGCCGAACCATCACCAGGTGATAAATAACTTATATTTACATAAAATTAACCACAGATTAAAGAGACTGGTACTGATATAGCACTTTTCTACTTAGATGAGCACTCAAAGGACTTTCTTACCACAAATCTCATTCACCCCCAATCAAGCACATTCACACAGCACTTTAATCTATGCCTAAGCGCTTTCTAACACACACACACACACACACACACACACACACACACACACACACACACACACACACACACACACACACACACACACACACACACACACACACAAGCTCCAATGGATGCATCTGATGCAGTTCAGGGTTCAGTATCCTGCCCAAAGATGCTTACCATGTAGACCGGAGGAGACAGGGATTGATCCAGCAACCTTCCGATTGGTAGTTATAGTTGAATTTGATATTTTATTTGAAGTGATGATACAGAGCATCTTAAAGGGTTCTGCATGTTTACATTGACCTAATTTGAAGCTAACAAACCTACAGTATATATTGGGTATTTCCATCCCCCATTTTCTTCCACTTATCCAACAGAGGATTGGATAAGCGGGGGGAGGGGGCTGGAGCCTATTTACCCAATTATATTGATTTAAAGATACCATCTAACCATGTACATGTATTGATCCATGTCTTATACCCATCTCAGTGATTCGGGTGAACTGAACCCTTTAACAGTCAAGAAGTACTCCAAAACAGTAATGGCACTGTCAGTAATAGCAACTTTTCTGAGTGACAGCAGCATCCTGGTAAACATAATCTCAAGCTGACAGCCCCAGAGAACTTAGCCAAAATGTGACAGCCATCACAGACCCACATCCACACATGAAAAGGGCTTTGTGTTGAGAAGCCCCACTACTGAGACAGAAGAGGACATGTTGTTCTCAGTTAGAAACAGACAGTCAGTGACTGGAAAAGAGAGAGAGAGAAGGGTGTATGTGCGTGAGTGTGTGTGTGTGTGTGTGTGTGTGTGTGTGTGTGTCTGTGTCTTTTTACCACGATAGGACAAGGAGTGCTGATTTAGACATAGCCAACCCAAACACAGATGCCCCAGTCCTTCCTTCCTGTGGGTAACAGAAGGAGACACAATGTGTTCAAGAGGCCAGGGCTGACAAAGGGATTAATCCGATGACAACAAATGCTGAAATTTCTGGCATAAATCGCAGCAGAAAAACACATATCATATGGTCACAACAGAACTGACACAGACAAACATGCATCGAGTGCCAGAAACTTTCAAAAAAATGAAAAGAATGAAAAAACTCCAAATTTTTTTAAAAAAAGGAATAGCTCAGTAGCTTACAGCTCTAAATGGATATGAGTGTCACATCTTTTAGCACCAACGTAACCTTCAAAAGAACAATTTCTGCACTGTGAGTCAATCTGTGATTTTTTATTTTTTTTTGGACATATAGTATCTCCCACTGGTAATCTGTCAATCTTGCCATTACTCTCTTACTTGCCAATGTTGGTTCTCACATCTTTCTATCTTTTCCTGTGTCTGTCTTTTCTCTCACCCAGTCTGAATGTTGTTTCAGGGGCTTATATGAACCTGTGAACATCTGCCTGCTATACAGTGGGAGGAGCAGACCGGAGAGACTGAGATGAGGTTGAGTTCATGTGAACCACCCATGGCGCCGGACTGTTACGGCCATCAGTAAATCTACCATCTCACTGCTATCAAAGGTTCACTCTGCCTCTGTGTCTGTTGGTGTGTGCGTGTGTGTGTGCGTGTGTCCATGTTTTTTCTCTATGTGTTTCGTGCCTATCTGTATGTGTGTGTTTTCTTCTCAAATAACATAATCCCATAAGAGGGGAGAGAGACATTTTCTGAGGATAAGGGCAGAAAAAGAGAGGAAAAAATGATGGCAGTGAAAAGAGAAAAGGCAATGAAAGGAGGGGGAGCAGAGCAGAGCAGGAGAAAGGCATTAGTAGTTCCAGCCAGCTGCCAAATGATGCCCTTGATTGCCTCTCTTCTTGTGCAGAAACAGAAGGTGTGAGGGGTGATTAGGCCTGGGCCCGATCCCTGATGAACAGATGTTAATAACAAAGCCCATGTTCATTGTGGTTAATAGCCAAGTGCGCCAGGGCTGGCTGCTGAGGCTAGGGGAAAATCTGCCTCCATAGCCTTCTTCCTCTCCTCTCCCTTCATGGGAGAGAGATAGGCTCCCTCTACTAATGTTTTGGCTGTACACTAACGTAATGAGCATGGTATTTGCAAAGAAAAGGTAATGATAATCAGTCACGGGGGCAGAAAAAAACAGCAAATGATGGTGCGTCGCATTCAGGAGATAGAGGATCTCAGGGTTTATGCTGTTAACTTTTAGTTGATGATAGCCTTTTGATGATATCAGAGATAAAGGCATGTTAATAAAGCAAGGCTGTATGGCTGAAATCATTGGTGCCTCATTTTTGATCCTATTAGGCTGTTGTCTTCAGGCTGTAATGACAACAACTATAATGCACAGAGAAATGGTCATGATTCAGTTTCATCAAAGCCCAAATCAGTCAAATCTAAAGAACACAGAGCATGTAAAGCTAAATCATCAAGCCAAGAAGGGTTGACAAAGTGAAGACATACATTACCCCGTCCTTGTTTATGAAAGACAACAGCAAAAACAGCTTCCAGTACAACACCACTTCCTTCCGTCTAAAGATTACATAGTTTACTTATAAAACATTCAAATGCATTGAATTATTGAAGTGAAGCAGATGTCGTAAATTGAATACTTTTGCTCTGGTTGTATTGGTGAGGAAAAACTTGCTATTCGTCCTAAGTATGCATCTGCAGCAATTCTCTTTTCTCTGTGTGTACACAGCATGGAGGGAGACTCATCTCGCACTCAAATATCTCCGTGGGGAATGGAAAGATGGCAGAGATGCATGCCGAGGCCACTCCTTTTATCCGGGCCATAGAAAGAGAAACATAGGCTTGGCTGACAAGGAAATCAACATTTCCACACCGTGACACCTCACATCTTCAAATTGATGCCTTGTCTGAAATAGACAGAAGGTAGGTAATGAATGTGCTTCTGTGGCACAAAAGACAAGCCATCAGGGCATTGTGGGGTTCAAGCTCAGAAGCATACCAACTGGTTTGCTACTTTTCAAAGCGACAGGACCAGATGTTTATATTTTTCAAATTAAGAGAGGTTGGAGAAAGTTTGTGTCCGTCTACTGTTGCAGGATAATAGGTTGCATACGAGCGGGCATTTCTTACAACCACTCTTTATGCTATTTTAGTCAATCAAACCACATTAAAATTATATTCAATGACACTGTTTGAGTTTCTCAGTATATACATCAGAAACTTGGATAAAAGAATATAATGATTGTCATTTTCTGGTAGTTGCAGACACACTGTCTTCTCCGCATAGCAGCAGAATCATTTGTGCTTTTGTGTGAAATTCTTCACTGGTAGGACACCATGTAACTGTACGTGTGGCTTACAAACAGACTCATTGGAGGTCATGGGAGGGCTGAGCTGACAATCAAGCGACTGGCTGTTCACTCATAGCCCCATCACCAGCCGCGCAGCGTCAAATCTTGTGACGACCACATGACTACAATGGCGCATTTCTGTTCTTTTTTTGACAGGTATGTATCAGCTTGATGGATTGGCATCAACGAAGATCTTTCATCAAGACCCAAATATCCTTTGTAATGAGCCTCATTGTAAAACATGAAGGCAGGCAGATGCTCTCTTATGGGTTCAAGCGCCATCAAGGAAACCATTCTCTTCTCAAAGCCACACACTGTATGTATTTATATCAGTGGTTTTCAGTCTTCTTTGTCTCATCTGTTCCTATAGCTTCATAAATCTTAACCCAAGCAGCCATACTTTGACATTACCATTGTCCCAGCTTATTCATTTCATTTGATTCTTGAGTGATTGGTTCTGTTTTGTTTCATAGTGTGCCAAATGTTTACATTCAGTGACAAGTCTGGACTGCATGCAAGCCAGTTTAGCACCTACTCTTTTCCTAAGAAGCCTTGATGTAATGCCTAGTGGACTAGATGATTAAATTTTCTTGCCCTTTCTAGTTGGTGCCAGAAATACTAATTGGTTAGCTTTTTTTAAATTAATGTACAATGTAGGGCTGTGCCATATCATATTGTAATACCAATATAACTTGCTACATCATATGAGAGTGTCATATCAAGATATCAATGATATAGCGACGCCATGTGTTTATTCTCCCTAGCGTACACAACAGCGAGACAGGCATGTCTGACAGCGAGAGCCAAGTGTCAGTCTCCGATGAGTGTTTAGTAAAAAGGGAGCTGCTTCAGCAACCTCTGGCAAATCACAATATGCAAGAAAACCTGCCTCTTCCTGCTAAAGGCTGAAACAACAAACTTGTTTCACCACTTGAGGCAAAAACAAACCATGTAACCGGGAACACAACCAGGTTATGAAGGCATGTGAGGAGGAGACGCTAGCAGCTAGTGAAGCAGCAACCAAAAAATAAACATGTCTCAACCAGACATTGCTGGAGCACTTGGTAGTTGCACTCCATATGACAGGACAAGCAAGGAGTGGATGGGAATTACTCACGTGGTTACATGATGGTGAAGGAGGGCTTTTAAAGCAGCAATAATGGTTTCCTGCTGTGCTGAGAAAATTGCAGCACAAGCATGCCATTCTGAGTGTGACATACAGTTGCGTGACCAATAGAAATGCAGAATGAGGCTTGAATTATGCTCCTGTGTTGGGTCATTGTGGGGCCTACATACGTACGTAACCGGAAATCCCCAGAAATCCCCTCTGAAACCTATGAGTGGGCGGCAGCAGGGAGAGTGCAGCAGCCAACTCAAAGCAAATTTGGGCTGTTCCTTCATCGGTCAGCACAGCACAGAACATGCCGCTTCCTATGTGAAAGGGCCTTAAAGTATTAAGCAGACATGTTATACTTTTACTTAACATTTCCAGGGAAAACACTACCTGGGCTTCTTTTGTGCTTCCATTTGACTTATACTGTGTCACTGTACATAATGCTGTGTCACTACTATTGCACTATCATGCTGCTGCTGCTGCTGCTGGCACCTTGTGGCAAAAGAGTACCTTTGAATTAGCTAATTTCTCATCAATGACAGTAGTTCATTTTGTTCACACTAATAAATGCTGCTGTCTGCAAGCTGCAATCACAGATAAAATGTTTTTTTCCCCTGTATGTATGTATGTATATATATTTCCTTGAAATATCTTGATATAATTTTGAGGTTATATCCCCCACCTTTCGTACTATGTCAGCTAACTGTTGGGTCTAAGATGTTACATAGCTGGCCTGCACTAGCTGTTTTTTGAGACCCAGCACATGGCATCACCCCCTCTTTGTGATGTGAAGTTGTAAGCAAGCAAGATTGAAAGTAAGAAGGTAAGACACCCCTGCAAACCAGTGCAGTCCTGCTGTTCTGATCTAAAAAGTGAATGCATGCAGCATTTTGTACTGTATGTTGGTTGTATCTGAGTGCACTGGTATATAATCACTCAGCTGCAGCAATGGATAACCGCATGCATGGTGTAAGCCTTTTTTTTCACTTACTTTGATTAGCTTGCACAAATGACAGTGCCAAACATTACAGGGACATTTAAAACACAATTTGATTATTAAAGAATTTGATTAACAGTTTGAAATGTTTATTACACGGGTATTTTGGACTGATGTTTAACATCTTCTTTTAAACTGCACTCAATTTTTACTGCTTTCTGGGTATTTTTAGACTAGCTGACTAGTCAGAACCTAGTTCACCTTAATGGAGGTCCTCACAGATGTGCAAGAAACCCATGCAATCATGATTTCAAGCCAAATGGCCCCTGATGCAGTGGTTATGTTTGACACATTGGTTATTGCTCTTGTGAATTGTGACGTCATCATTGCAACAAAACCACTTATACTCGTGTTTAAGGTAAGCCTAGCTCTGGAAAAGGAATACATGATGTCAAAACATGAAAAAGATGATAGCACAGGTTGGGGAGGAGAAGGTGATGCCAGTCATTTTCAAAGACATTTCAAATTCGCCGTACTGGCTAAGGGTCCTAAGACCACAACCATTAAATATTGGTTTCAGCAATGTCACTTGTGTAGCCTACAAGTATTTTTCTCGATGTTCTACTTCACAGATGACAGATTCCCCAAATTCTTTGCAATTTTACATGGGAGACTCTTACTCTCAGAAATTTTTACACCCAGTATACATTATATACATGCATATTGTATATTATCCTGAAATTTCAACAAAAACATGCTTGTACTGAGTCTGTGCTGATATGAACTGTTTATTTATTGTTATTTTTTTTCCTTAAAGCATTATTGTGATCGTAAAAAACCCGAGCAGCTGTACCTATATGTGCTGATGTGATAAAATATCCTGGGGCGCAAAACATACATTTTAATGCTGATATTCTAATTAATGTTATAATGTATAGTAATAAATGTTGATAACCACCTTTGAAAATATAGAATTATATAGATGACAGCACTTGTTCTTCCTTTAAATTGAAAGGAGACAATACTAGTTAAGAGTTATATTCCCAGCGGTATGCTTTCTTTCACAGGCGTCAAGCACCGCTGTTTAATGTACACTCATGCCCCATCTACCCTCTCTTCCATTATTCCACTCTCCAAACCTCCGTCTCATGCACACTTTCCCCAGGCCCCATGCTGTCCCTCTCTATTTATTGAATACATCTTTTACTCTGCAACATTTTTCCACCTGAGCTGGCAGTTGCAACTTTTATGGGGGTGGTGCACACGGGGCCAGAGAGAAGAGGACCCTCGTATTTTCATTGCACGCATCATGCTCCAGCGAACGAGGGCCATCTAGGCTGAAATGAACTAACAGGGAAGATGACTTAGACTTTACCTTTTTTGTTGTTCTCTTGTTTATATTATTTAAGAAGGAGTGATAGCGGCACTTGGTATTGCGCTCACTTCACTTCATGAAAAAATAACAAGAAGTCAATTGAAGGCCACCAGCTGAGAGGAGACAGAATAGGGATTAAAAGGGTAAGTAAACAGCAACCTGATCAACAAAACAATCTATTATTCAATGCCATTTTTGGCAAGATCACTTTTTACATGGCCCCAATTTATCAGGCAAGCCAAGCAGATAAAACATGCCACCAAGCTTTCAGTGTAACTAAGACAAAAAGAAAGGAAAAAAAAAAACATCATCTGATAACCTCATGTTGCTTGTAACCATCAGAAACACCTCAGAAGAAACACTTAATACCCAACAGAAATGTTTTCAAATGGGTACAAGAAGATATTAGATCTCACCTTTTCCACATGCTTGGTTTGAAGCATCCCTGTCATATTTCCCCACTTTGCATATGTGTGCCTACATTTTACAAGACATCGTGTTAGTTCTGTCACATGCAATAACCCTATCAGATGCAGGTCAAAACAGGACGAGTGTTGATGTGAAATTCACTCCATTAGAGTGAAGCCTGGCTTTGTATTCATGGCAAGGGCGAGTCTTTCCAGCAGAATTACACCAGCTTTGTGTAAATAATCAAGGGCTGACCTGTGGGGTTAAACCCTGTAATTGAAGTGATACTTCAAAGAGACGACTAGCACCTTCTCTAGGCGGCAAAACGCTGCATGGAGCAAGCGAGGCAGACAGGGGGGGCCAGTTCACACACACACATGCATAAACACACACAGACACACACAGGGCAAGAGAAGGAGGTAATGGGGTGCCCAGATTGGATGACACTGTGGGAGTGCCTATTCTGTCATACAAGTGCTTTCTCTGTCTCTCTTTCTTTGCCATCTCTGGTAAATGGATGACTAAAATGTTCATTGTAGTCCAGCGACAATGAATGAATAAATGAAATGAGCATGTGCTGTCTTCACTATTTCTTGTTACAGACGAGTGTAACATTGGATGTGTACAGCCGCAATGAACTGAAAACATTTGAAAAATGGGGAAAGTGTTTAATGGGTTTTCTGGACATGTTTCCATGAATATAAACTTTTGAAAAGATTTTCGTTCATTGTGTCTAGTTTCTGAAAAAAAAAAAAAGTTATGTGGTTCATAAAAAAAAGGGTATTATTTTGCATATGTGTTCTGCCATTTATAGTTTCCAGTCAAAGCTTACTTGATTTTTTTTTCCACCACCAAATGGGGTCTCATAGGTTGCTATGATTCATTTGTTAATAGCAACAGTAGCATCATATCTTACAAGCATCCTGATTATTTTATGAAGAATTAAAATACAGAAAGAGATTATATAAGTTGCACTCCACATTAGTCACTTCTTTTACTTTACAGAATTAAAAAAAAAAAGGCATAAAATCTGTGCACAAACACAGTGCAAGATCTTAAATATATGACACAGTGATGCTGCAAATTTCCAAGTTTTCCCAATTCGGCAGCATCAACACCCAACAGATCCAAAACAATAATAAAGTCCTGACCTAAAAAACTATTTGTAATAAATCTGGAGCATTAAATTTGTGAGTAATATTCTCCCTACTTTTCTCAATTGTATTAAAACCTCAATGATTCAGAAAAAAAGAAATGAAAACATGAACCCAGAACCAAAACAAATCTGCGTTGTAATTAGACTCTTAAATGTCACTCTTCAGCTTGAACTGCCTCAAAAGCTTTTTAATACAGAAAAAAAACAACTTTAAGAGCCAAAGAAATCTTGTAAATCACATTCTAAGAATTTCTAAAATAATAGAAAGTAAATCTGCAGTGGAATAAACGTAAAGCAAACAAACAAAAAAATCTTTCAGAAGTCTAGCAGAAGCTTTATTGTAAAATATCACAAAACAAGAGTTTGCAAATTCCTTGTTTCTGTTTTGACAGCATCAAAAACCCCTCTAACTCTCCGTCATTCCCATGGCGACAAGAACCACACACAGCCGCGATGCTGAGCTGTTCGCACTAAACTAGTCTCACTCTGCCACAGAACATAGTCACTTTATTGCCAGCACTCCACGCCAGCAAGCTCATAGACATTTGCCCCACTGCAATTCAATTAGAGGCTGTAAACAAGTGTCAAAGGCAAAGACAGACAGACGGGCAGTCACAACTGGAAATTAATCAGTAGGGTGGTGGTGGGTAAGGAACTGTGCTGTCTATCAGGGCTGCAAGAAGGAGTGACTGGCACTGCTGTAATCACTCATTTACAGTAGTGATCACCATAGTGCATTGTGGGTGAATGCTCAAACTATGGAAGTGCACAACGTGCTATCTTCCTCATCTCACCCACCTCTCATATCTCCCCCACGCCCCCGGCTTCACACACACACACCTCCAGCAAAGAGTAGCAACCAGCGGAGAGAGGCAGATTGATCCCTGGATTCTGCGTAGCTACGGGCCTCCTTCCCTCATTAATTCTGCTGATTCCACCAGATGGGAAACAAAATATTAATTTTATTCAGCCCTAGGCATAGGCTCTCTGTTAAGGTGTTCACTAAATCACCAGGGTTTCATCAGGATGCTCTGATATTGCAGCCTGGCTGTAAAATTGTCGGGCCGGTGGGTGGGACAAAGGTTCAAATTGTCATAAATGTAATTAATTGTATGGCAAGAATGATTAATTTATCAGAAATGGAAGGGCTGACGTGACTAGCCAAGTTGCCTAGCCATGCCTTCAAAGTGGCAGTACATGCTCGTTTAAATTATGCAAATTAATTGACTCTTTCAATGTGGCATAAAATGCTAGTGCAACTACATTGCATGGTACATTAGTCTGTTCATCCAATAAAACTGCATTCTTTACAAGTGAATCCTTGACTCAGAGGGCTCTGGGATACAATTCATTTTCGGCACAGATGTGAGAGTCTGGCAGCATTTGGCAGAGGGTTTCAGGCGGAAAGTGAGGGGAGGATGGATGGGGTGGGGGGCTTCGAGAGAGATGTACAGTGTGGATGTATTTGTGAATTTTTTTGGTGTTTGTCTACTGACCCCACTGAGAACTGCACTGGCATGAAACCCCGCACATTTGCAATGTAATCTTAGCAGCTTCGGTCAACTTTTTTTTTTTCTGTTTTCTCCCCATCAACCCTTTTGTTTTAGAATGAGATGACAACTTAGTTTGTTGGTCACATCTAAAGAACCATGGATCATTGATTTCATTGCAGCATTGCAGTGCTGCCCTCCCACCCGCCGAGCCATAGTGGAAACTGGCAATGACAAGGCATGTACACATGCACAATGCACAATACACATGCATGCACAGACACAAACAAACACATGCCTAATTATAAGCACCACTTTGCCACAGTCAAACTCCAGTGAAGGATGATGATATCCTAAAAGGCACAAAATTACATACAAATAAACAATATGAAGATTTTCATTTCAAAATTAAGCATCCACCATGTGAAAATGTGTCATTACATTCAAAATAATCCCAATCAAGCGCAGAAGAATAAATCAAGCCTGTGTTCACAGCCATCTCATTATTTATGAATATTTCTTCTTCTTTGAGGCCAAATATTTTCTTCACCTCCTACCTTTTACCCTCTCTGCATTTTGTGAAGCATCTTGCCCACACTAAACATCCCCCTCTTATGAAATCAAATGACAGTACACCTGCCTTTCACTCAGCAATGAGGAGATGGAGAGAGGAGAAGCGGTACCTTGCCACCTAATGAAAGCTCAGCATACCGCTCTTTCACCACTGCCCGCCACCTCCCACTCTCCCCTATGAAGCCACCTCTTCACCCCTCCTGGCCTCTCTCCCCACCCCCACTTTGATATACATGTGTCAAGGCAAAGTGACAAATAGCACATATTAATTAGGCACTAGGTCGGGCGAGATTGCTGTTATTAACGGTGGAAAGGGGTAAGGTTGGATTTAATTGCCTGTGACATCAAAGTCAAGTGACTGGTATTTCAAGCATCATTTAAAATGCTTGATATTGAGGCCATTGTACTCACATAAAGAACATCTAAAAATATAAAAGGAGACTGATGGGGAGGAAAATACCTGCATGCTTTTGCTGAAGCTATCTGGAAGCTAATAACATCTCTCCGCTGATAAATTGACTAGATCCTGATAGAAAGTATATTGTGGTTGCCCATGGCTGACTATCACACCCTCTCTCTGATTTGCCATCTACCCTCATATTCTACATTTGCTTTTTATATCACTTGTACACAGGCAGAAACAAATAAAAACAAATTCAACATCAAGTTCAGAAGTGGAGTGAGTAAATATGCCTGGTAGGTTTGGAAAGCATTTGCAATGGGGTTTTTATTACAGAATGCATCCGATAAGAAATAAATAGAAGAGACAAATGGATAAAGCTCTTGTCCTTAAGCTATTAATTTTCAATTAATACCAAATTTTGTGACAAAATCTTATCTTGACAACAAAGGTATGTAAAATGCCCGTGTAACAAATGCCATTGCATATTGTATGTTATAGCCAAATCACAGATTTAGCTGTTGCTGAGGTCTTGCATGTTGAAAAAGACTGCTATAATCGGCTGTTTGTCATGATGACTGATTATTTGGGGCCCCTATCAGACTGTAGACAGTGCTTTTAGCTGTTAACCGTTGCCATGGCAATGCCGTTCTCCTGTTGGGCGTTCTGCTAACCCTGAAATTAGTGCCGAGGTGTGGCACCACCCCAAACTGTGCTCTACTCCTCGGCTGAGCCTGCCCTGATTCGCTGTCCACAGCAACGCAAAAAACCTGTTGAAAAGATAAGCTCCAAATGCTCCCCTGGAAGCAGTTAGGCGAGACATCCCAGCACTCCAAGCAAGGCAGGTGAAAGTGATAAACAGCACATGTACTTGAATACTCAGAGCCATAACCATCACCCACTGCAGTCCTTTTAAAAGGTTTTAGAGCTTTTCCTGGATATGGGACAGTTCTAGATGCTTCTCAACATCTGCATGTCGCAGCCATTTCACTTTTACCGTCAGGCATGCGCTGTCTGAAACAAGCCCCAGTGGGCTCCCTACAGCAGTCCATTCAGACCACTGCTGTCACGCTCCTGTCTACATTAATCTGAGACCCTACTCAGTGGAGGTCTTATAAAAGCTGAACACTGGTCATTACAGGATATGGTGGCCATTTTGAAAGCTCTACTTCCTCTTTACCTCATTTCCACTTTGGTCTCCCATTTAGCAAGGTGCAGCAACTTTTTTTCCTTGTGGCAATGACTTCATCCTTCTTCATTTTAATGAGCCGTTAATGCTAACATTGTCAGTACCTCTGCTCTGCATGGAAATAACCAAACCCAGTAGATAGAGTGCCATTTCTCGGCACTTGTGCACGCAATAAGACACACCAGGTGCGCTCTTTCTCAAATTAGCCGATCAACAGGGAGGCAAAACTGGCATCCTGATGATCCCAGGCACCAGCATGGCACATCATTTAGGAAATGGCCTATTATTTTTGTGCAAGCATTAAAAATAATTTACTGTCTTTAAAGTCTTTGATTTCCCCAAAGACATAACAAAATGTACAAAAACTTGACATAGGGTTTATTGTGTTGTAGAAAATAAAACAACAAAACAAAACAAAACCAAAAAAAACAACACTAGAAAAGGAAAACTACAAGCAGCTCTTGTTATCTAGCTCATGAAATGCACATTTGGTGGTGTTAGGTAAGCTCTCAGTGGGCTTAGTCTTCATCAATCAAAACAGTACATATTTTGGTTTGTGATGTAAATATGTATTTTCCAACATGCTATTTTATGACTTTTTTATGGCTATTTTATAATTATTTTGCTTCCTTCACCTGCTGTTAGCTACCTTACACATATTCAACATCACATATAGTCAAAGCAGGTGTTCACTCCATGCATACAGTATGTAGCATGAAAGGTCAACTCCCACATTAGCAGTGTGCCATATGTTGCTTTTATTCATTATGGCATTGCAGTTTGCTCTTTGGGCTTCAAGGGCAGCAAAAAAAAAAAAGAAAAAAGAAGTGTTATTGATTTATATATACATTTTTGTTTGGCATCACTCTGCATCAGCACTCATTGCTTTTTTGTCACAGGATTAAATCATGATAACATGCTGACAAAGACATAAAATAGAGAGAGAAAAAGTCAAAAGGTGTATACAATTTAGTTTTCAGTCAAGAAAGAACAAAACAATACACAAAACACTGAAATATTTACACATAGACCAGATAGACAGTAAGAGAGGATAGGTAGCCACCGTGCAGTCAGGGGCCACTTGGAGAGGTGAAAAAGGAGGAATACATATTGATAAGATGAGGCGGTAGGCCCCTGTAGTCCCTTACCCAAGACAAGCCACAGACTAGAATTATAATGAGTGGGATTAACACCCCCTACCACTGCTGTTTCTAACCCCTGAGCCCCCCTACCCAAACCTCAACACACACACACACATACATTTTTCCCCACAAGCACTTCTACTCTAGGATATGCCCTGCACGAAGGACAGAAAGCCAAGTGCCAGCGAGGAACATACTGACGTTAATTAACAACATCTGACACAGATGCCACGCTTGTACTCGCTCAAGAGGTGGTCCAGCACATTATTTCATTTTGGTTATTTCCTTTCATTTTTTTCCCTCCCCTTTTTCTCTCCTTAATCTCCTTGACATGCTGTCCTCTCTTTGCGTTAGAGATGCGAGTTTTGAGCGGGCTTTGAATGCAATTAACTTTCCGCTTGTCAGCCACTTTTGTTTAATTTTGAATAACCCTTTCCTTATAATAAGGAAGCTACAAAATCTCACAGAAGAGATACACGCGGCGATATTCACACCTTGCTTTGCTCTAAATCTGTTTGCTCTTTCTGATACCCAAAATATTGTGACACCAGATACACAACACTGAGGCCCCCGTGTAGCGACCGATCGTGAAGTGCGCCACCCAGAAGCGAGTTCACAAAAGAAGAAGCATTTCGCGACACGACTCGGGGAGGCAAAAGTCAAGTTTTCAGTCAAAGGGAGAAAAAGAAAAGACCGTCAGACATTTGGTAATTAGCCCGAGCTTCTACTGTGCTGGAGTTTCACCGTGCCAACACAAAGAGTGCAAGTGACACATGTGCTCAAGCCTGTATGTGCACTGCTAATCAGCCGACCTCAAAACTAAAATAGATGTGTGACTTGCCAACTTGTCTGCAGACGTGTTGATAAGTAGCACATATGTCAAGCCATTATTTGTGATGCAACTCAGATAGAAAGAGCACGCCGTGTGCATCAGCCGTATACTGTACAAGAACAAAGAGCAGAGGTGAGGATGGGTAATAATCCCTTGGTGTCTTGAGGGAGCATTCACCCATCAGGGGCCCTGCGTGCATTCCTGGGGAAAGTCTGAGGAGATGGGACATTTTCTAAACTGGCCAGACACTTTCTGCCTCCTCTGCTGTTTCTCTTTGGTGGCAAGAATGACCTGGACTCCCTCCTGACCTGCCTCTAGTAATGACCGTCGTACATCATGTCTTAAGTGCTGCAGCCCTCGTCGGCTGATGTCGCTGGCTTGTCTAGCGCTCATTTCCATGTGACCCACCGAGTCCTGGACTAGGGCCACGGCAGGGAAATTAAAATTGCATCATGTGATTCATCTTCTGAATGACTCCTACCACAAAAAGGGGCCTGACCACTGAGGATAAGTACTCACAAAGGACCTTGATGACTATCGCGTCTGCCCAGGTGCCTGCTAGAGATTTTTGTTTCGATTTGGTCAACAAGTAAAAAATAATAATAATTAAAAAATCTGTCAAACTAGTAATGTGAGACAAGAAGTCAGATATGGTCATTACTGACCCCAGGGCAGTATTTTTTTTCTGTTTTTTAAATATGAGCTAAAAACCTTCCAGAGAGCAGCTTTGTATTTCACTCATCAGTGATCAATAGCATCGTATTTGCTGACAAGTTGACAGTTTTAATTTCTCTTGAGCTACAGAATAAAACACCTGTCAATATTACCAGAAAGTCCACAACCCAGAAGCTGAAGGGGTGGGGCTGCTCAAACGTTATGCTGCCGCCACCTGCTGGTAAGCAGCTTTTGAAGCCTTTCCCCCCACCCCCTCCCCCTTTTCTGCCATTCAAACCCACCAACCCCCCAAAGTAGCCAACGGTAAAAAAAATCTCTCCTGCCTCAGCTTCACTCCGCAACCATTTTTTTTTCTTTTACAAATCCCAAAGCTGGATAAGTGTTTATTTTCTAGGTTGTTAAAAATATTTCCTTTCACCTTTTAAAAAGCTGTCTGTTGTGTCCACATAATTTGAGCAGAAATATAGGCCCGTGTAATTCTATCATGCGCGGAGGAGGGTGCAAGCTGGGTGGGGCTGCAGAAATAAAAGGTCAGCAAATAGACAAATGGTGGGAGATGGCGGGTGATATCCAGTTATACAAGGTTAATTATTGTATAAGAAAATAAAACAGTCTCATATTCAGGAGGCACCACATGAGGGAGTCCACTGTGCCTGCACAAAGGCCACGTGTTTTCCTTAATTCGCTTTAAGTCGCCACTCAAACACTCCTGAGGCATACCTTCTGCAGGCCCGGGTCCAGGAGCAGACAAAGACACTTCTCGACCATTTGTCTTAACGCTGACATAAGGTGTCTGCGCCACATTACTCTAAACACGCTCTTTTCAATGGAATAAAATAAATTCTAGAGCTCTCACTAATGGTCACATCGAACATTGACCACGGGAGGTAAGTCTAACAAAATTAGTATGCAAAAGACCTGCCCTCGCGAGGCCTATAATTTCCTTGCAAATGATTTCCGTATCTGAGGATGAAACGAAAAGAGAGAGAAAAAAAGACAATGGCATTTTGAGCGTGCATGCGTGTGCAGTAGAAGCTGCATTTAAATAACTTAACCCGCGACAGCAGGTGGGATGAGATGAAATAAGGTAAAAATGCAGAGTGGAAGGATCCGACACTTCGCGTCTTTGATATTTAGTTGATAGGCTTTGGCACAACGCCCCAACGGTGTGAGCTGAGGACAAAAACAAGTGCCTCAGAGACCGTCAGCTATAAGAAAGCCATGCTTTTGCTCTTTAGCCTACATTATGTGCAGCGGGCAGGCTGGTTGCGGCATGCTGTGACATCT
The DNA here is from genome assembly GCA_024447675.2 of Pterophyllum scalare. Lineage (NCBI taxonomy): Eukaryota > Metazoa > Chordata > Actinopteri > Cichliformes > Cichlidae > Pterophyllum > Pterophyllum scalare. The sequence continues at coordinate 90,536 of JAMQGT020004990.1, read as the reverse complement.
TTTTCATGAGTTAACTTAATTAAACCTATATCCGTCTTACATTGTTTCACCCAGAAAGTCTTTTAACTTTGAAATAAATAATATTTAAAGGAAAGTTGACACTTTTCAGTGAAAAGGAAATAATAATAATAATAATAATAATAATAATAATAATAATAATAATAATAATAATAATTTAAAGTGACTGCAATTAAATATGTAGTTATTTTGCTGCGCTGCCTAGGCCTATTGGCTTTATGCGGAACTGCATTTATTCACGCCACCAGACTATGGATGTTAATTGCACCGTTTTCGAATTATAAATACGAACATAAATCACCGGACTATACAAAATTATGCTCTACTTTTTATGTCTTCTGCTTGGTCCGCAGGACTACATCCACATTACTATAAATCACATCCCTACAGCTTCCAGAAGGGTTGCAGGGACGAGCACTGCTCCCGCTCTTTCCACAGCTCAGAGAACATTCCATGGCTTTCATTTTAATGTACATCAAAGATAGAGTTGTACGTCCCATGTTCTATGCCCATTTAGTGATCACTTTATAAAGAGTGTGTGTGTGTGTGTGTATATATATATATATATAAAGATTTATAAAGTGCATGGCGTTACATTCCAAACCGATTGAGGTAACTGCATTTTTTGCAACTGAAATCATTGAAATAAATGATTACAATGAGGTTCGTTAGAAATTAAAGTAATTATTATTATTATTATTATTATTATTATTGTTGGCAACATTTTTAGAAAGTGACTGTGAAGGTACTGACAATTTGAATATTTACAAAGTTACTTTTTTTCATGTAACAACCTAAATTTTACTTGACCAATTATTTGTGTAAAATGGGATTTAAATATAATTTCAATCTTTTAAAATGAATTGGTGTTCATAATGAATTAAGGCCTCATGAACTAAACACCTTCTCATGTGAACAAGAACAGAAAACAAACAAAACATCAGCCTGCTGCTCACTTCATAAAGAGAATACCTGCGGTTCTGCTGCAAGAAACCAGTGTCCCACCACATCAATGTCAAGAGCACTTTCAATAGATTAAATATTCACTTACTGATATGAAAATCACTTTTTTTTAATGTCAGCAACATCACAAATTTTGTAACAAGGCATATCATTTATTATTGCATCATGAACTTTCCATTTGCAACACTTCAGAGGAAAGTAATAATCATTGCTTGTACCAAACTACAGGCAACTTTTGCCTGTTTTTAATCCTCCTGTTTTCAGCAGTAGCACTGAGTACAGAAGAGTGGGCGCCTTAGCCCTCCAGTGTACACGTCTCTCTATGAGTCTGTGTCATAACCTCCATCAGGGTTTCATATTTCCCTCTTCCCTCATCTGTCCCAGCATGGTAGCCTTAATATGCATGTCTCCGTACCGACACGCTCTGACTAAATGGCCACATTTGCACATCTTTTTTGCAGCCTATGTCCAATCCCCTCGCTCCGTTAATGTGAGTTAATTTCTTCCCCCAAAATAATACTTTGGCAAATCATTCTTACAAAGTGCTACATCATTTATTGTGAGGACTTCGGTGAACTTCTTGAAAAATTAATGCCTTTAATTTTGGTTGATGGCAACATCAGTGCAGCTCTGTAAATTGCACTTTAATGAGATTTTGCTACAGGGGATAATCTGCAACTGACAGAAAAAACATCTTGAAAACATCTGTAGACCTATGATTTCGCTCTGACGATTCTACCCCCTGTAAATCTCAGAGCTGAGGGATGAGCAGAAAAATGGCCACTTCATAAGTACAACTTTATTATCGGAACTGTTCAAAGTTAAACTATAAGAAGTAAACTTAGAATATATCTTATTGCTGGTCTGAATGGGAAGCAGATGGAGGACATGGTCTTCCTGCAATTGGCTTTCTGGAACCTGAGACAGGTAAAAATAATATTCATTAAGAACTTATGTCCACCGAGACACTTGAATAACCAACAGATCTTCATGCTTAACATATCACACACAGCATCCACTGTGTTTAAACAAAAAAAAAATCATAAAAGGAGCAAAAATTTACAGTCTAATGTTGAGATCAAAAGACTGTCCAGAGTGATCAAGAACATCCAGCCAACATTTGCATCTGATGATAAAAACAAGACATTCCATGCCAATATTTAACATTTGATCATAAAACACCAGAGTGCTTCCACCCTTGCAACTAATCAAAACAGAGCCGATTTGAAAGCGCTGTGGTATACCCTGCCTTCCTTGGAGCGTCTGGACAAAGTCCCATGGCTCAGTAACTCTTCCAAGGAGACAACCTTGGACACCATCCAGTAAAAGTTTAAACCAGATCATCTGCAGCCTGAGTCCTGAAGCCAAAGTCCTCCAAATTAAAGCTGACACATTCAATCTCATCAACGTGGCATTTGTAATGTGTCCTCCTCACACCATCACCTGATCCCTTTCATGGCCCCACAATTCTATGTTAATCTCATTGCTTTTAAAGGCATTTTTTTCTCTTTTTTTCCCCCTGCATGCTCTCTGTTCAGTGTAGAGAAAATTGGCACTGAGAATCAGTATGGTGAACTGTGAATGCCTCATTACTGTTTTACAGATGTGTCCAAAATTTCCACCTGGTCTATATTTTTCTCATTTTCTCTTTATTTTCCTGTCTATGTTTTGTCTGCCTCTTGCTTCCTCTCACTGTCATAGAAACAATACCTTGCCTGAGCTAATTACAGAGCAGACAGCAAACTGCAAGGTGGGATGTGGTGAGGAATGCTCGTTCTCTTATTCAGTGCATCATTGGAATGGAGGTAAGTGATGGAGGTCCCACCCTGTCTGATTTGGTCCTGCTTTTTGAAATTCCTGACATTTATTGGCCCGTCCTTATATGTATAAAGCTTAATGTTTTCCATGTGGAACTTCACAGTCCTGCAGGGAGGAAGACATGTTTCCAAATGTTTCCTGGTGAGAGTTTGTCTCCTCTGCAGTTCACTCAGTTTTCCTGTCTACCCTCTAATAACATACAACATTACACCTGAGTACACGCGCTGCCTTGACAAACTGAGAAAAGAAAAAGGCCCAACTGGAAGCCGAGATAGATTTTAAAGCCCTATTTAAAAAAGTGTAACAATAAATGTTCCTTGTTTCAAACTCTGAGTGGGAATGTGGTAGAGCAGCCATGCCTTTCACTTCTATTTTCACCAGCGTCTCTTTCCCCAAGAGTGACACAATTAAATCAGCTTCAGTGATTGGTGCTGTGGTCAGTGCCAAGTTGGGATCACGCTCCCAGCACGGTTCTGGGTCTTCCACGGTTTGAGCAGACAACTCTTGTCTGGTTGGTGGCCGAGCTGCGCTGTTGGGATGGCAGCACCTGTCAGAGCCAGGCGCATCATGCCAGCATCACACTAGGAGCTCCTGAACCCAAAAGAAACGACTGTCTTGTGCTGCATAAATGTGGCATTTCTCCTCACCGCAAATGCTTCAACCAAAGAGCTGAGCCACTGAGAGCCCCGTGGAAATACAGTACAGTGTGTGTTTGTGTGTGATTGCATGCCTGTGTTGTGCGTGCTGGTCTTGGTCTCTTGCTCTCCCTCTCTGTCTCTCTCCATCTCTCGCATGATTTCCCTGACTTGGGCTCCCCAGGGGTTAGTCATCTTGGTCATCAGCTCCACTTGCAGGTCAATTGTAGCAGCAAGTGGTCGGCCAAACAATGCAGAAAAAAGAAGGGGAAAAAAAACCCCACCATGGTGCTCGCATCACCAGCGCATGACAAGATCAGACCAAAAAGCTGGCAATAAACAAGTCAATGAGTGGTGTGAGAGATTCGCTGAAGCACTTAAAATGGATGAGGAGAATGTGTTTAAAAAAATGGAGAAACAGAAACCCACTATAGATATATATTTGCATCAAGCATGCCTCTATGAATGTTTGAATAACTGAGGCACGCTTTTTTTTTTTTCTAGCTGAACTCCAGTAGGGGAAACAGTCCTGCCAGGGCAAATTAACTGGAGAGCCTTTGCACACAGGCCCCATAGACTAATGAAGAGGCCCAGAGGATATTTGCAGGGTCACACAAAGGAGCTGGTATAGATGCTGAATGAAAATTGGGCATTAAGCAGGATGCCATGGGTAGCTTTGAACTACTGCAGGCCTCGCTTCCAGGGAACCATCACTGAAAGAGGATTGCCATACTATTTTTTTTTTCAAGAAATGAGATGATTATTCAAAGAATATCTGCATGTTTAGTAGAGAAACTGTCATCATTTCTCTTACCCTGCAGACCCACAAAAAGAAAAATTAACATTTATTCAGGGCCACGGGACTTTTATTGGCTCCATATGCCGGCTACAAACCCACAGGAAATTTCAATTTGAAGCCACTTAACTTCAACACTATTGCAGTCATCTCCAACAATGAGGCATTTAGGTTTTAAATATTAAGAGTGAATCCCTGAATGCCAGTGTCAAACACTGCATGCCAGTCAAGTGCAGCGGTCACAAAGCATCTCTGTGAATGCTGTCATCCACTGATGTTTTACCACACTGCTAGTTACATAGGGGATTCCAGCTGTTTGCCCAATATGAGGTACAGTGAAATTTATAACAGTGTCCATACATTTTCTCCCAAGCCCCACAACCTATTGTGATTCAGAAACCTGCGGTGTAGCATGACAGCAGTTGTTGAGTTACTGCATTTAAGAATAATAACATTCAATCCTCTTCCTTTCATTTCTTTTTCACCCACATATGATCACTGGTACATATCACGAGCAGCTATATATCAAATATTCTTTACAGTTTGAGACTTTAGTTCTTATCATGGATATGCTGTGTAGCCATTTTTCCAGCTGAGCTATTACTCAATTGTTCATCAGATTTTGGATGTATTTTTTTCAGCTAAAAAAGAAGGTGCAATTACAGTGTCTAACAATCCTTTTACTTGATAAATTCTGTTCCACTGCGTTGTTTGATAAATAAGGAAGTACGCCAAAGCTTGCACCATGTATAGTAATTAAAGTGAAAAATACTGTCACAATGTAAATCCTTAATTGGACTCCCGGAGAGATATTGAAAATTTGTCTTTAATAATAGGTGATGACTGGGGACAGAAAAACAAAGCATGTTGAACGTGTCTTTGGAAGTCCAATTTATCACAACACGGAAAACAACAAATTTAGCATAGCTCATTCAAGGAAGCACACTAGGCCCAGGTAATGCACTTTTAATCATCTCACTTCAGCATCTCAGCACAACAATAAAAAAAGAAGGAAGTCTTACACTCAGGGAGGATAATGTTTCTCTGGGTGTTGCAAAACGTTCTGTTTTAGTGGGAAACAATTAATAAAGATTCAGTAAGAGATCTGCCATACTTTGAATATACTTGAGATGTACTGTGTGTGGCTAAAAAGCTGGTAGGTTAGTCATTTAAAGACTTTAAATACCTCTAGTAAAATGTATGACAGTGAGCCCGTAAACTTTGTGCTAAAGCATCTTGGCAGGACCTTATTAGCAAGGGTCAATCAAATCATATGTGTGAATTGACCTCGCATTCCATCGCTTTGACAAGTTAGGGCCGCACACTCGGTAAAACAATCTCACATCAAAGATAAAAGTTTTCTGGTGTTTACTATTCTCTCATTAACAACGCTCCCAGCCATCTGTGAAGTGCTGCAAACACACCTGCTTCACCCTGGGCTTGTAATGGCTTTTCTCAATGTGCATGTGGGTCTCCAACTATCTCAAGGAGAGAAGGCTGTTATAGACCTGTCATTCCAGGATCATCAACCAGACGCACAGCACCTTGTATTCCACTCGCATAATTATGGATATTGTAAAGCGTTCAAAATGATCAATTTAGCAGGCTCTGTCACCAGAGGAGTTATTAAGCCACTTTGTGTTGATTTCAATGTTCATAATGTAGTGTATTAAAGTGCTCCCAACTGCGTGAATTTAGAGCTCTGTTGCAGAACGTGGACTTGTACAGCTTGAGGCAGGAGTTGCAACTATATTTGCTGGTAGAGTCATTTTAGTAAATTTAGCAATACCCATTTTGTTTGATACCAGATTTAACAAAATCTTACAAAAAACACTTTCAGTGCCTGTGTCTCACATTATCACATCATTTATTTGTTTTTTTTTCTTTCCTCCTGCTAGTCACCTAACCGTTTTATAAGAGGAAGGGATGTTTACACAGAAAAAAAAAACATATGTGGAATATCTGTCGGATTATTTACTACAAACTGAAGGGCCCTCAGTGGGTGTACATTTTACAGAGCTTATGCAGTATCTGCATTGTAGCTCTGCGTGCATTATAGCTAAATGACTCAAATCTTAATAATCTTGGCACCTTTGAAGTCTCACATTTAAAAGGAAATGCCTTACGAAATGAGAAGCAATGAACCACATCAGGTGCTGAGATGAATGAATTCCAGCAAATGAACTTTGGCAAGACCCTTTTGGATCCTTTGAACTTGCTACAGGGTCTGTTTCTGCTCTGTCAGGGGAGAGTGCAGTGTTTTGGTCACTTTGTGGTATGGTCATCAGGCTTTGGCCCCTTCACTTCTCTCTACCAATGTATCTGTTTCCAAATGGGACTGAGACAGGCCTTAGATGTACCCTGCTGAGGTCCTCTGAAACCAGAGACCCTTGAAGTGGACGTCTGCATGTGTCCAGTCTGCTTCCAGAAAACCTTTCAGATCAAGGACTCCAAATGTGGCATGCTGCATCAAGACATCTTGTACACAGCCTCGTCAGCAGGGTACATCCCTGCCCCCGATGCCCTGGCCCTCGACAGACCACCACCACCACCTCTACCATGCAAACCACCAGTAGCCTCTTAGAGACCAGGGAGAAGACCACCCTGGGCTGGTCAGCAACCCCTGCTTACACCTGCCATAAAACTTAAAAGCTATAGTCTCATCCCCCAGCTTTGAAGTGTTCAAAGCATAGTTTAGTGACCTTTGATGCGACTTTGGCTGCAACACATGTTTTGCACCCATGTATAAATGCAGGCCTCTCAGTAGACAAGGCGGGATTGTTTACCTACATGTGCGAAATGTAAGGGCCAATGCATGGCAACCATGCATGGAGCCTCTATTCCCCATGGTGGAAAACAGACAAGTCAAACCGGACACTGCCTTGAGCGAACCTATTCAACCAGCATGTGTTCAGCATTACTTATAACCATCTTCTCTTGCACTCATAGTGCTCTTCAGGCACAGTATTTCTAAGACAGACACATGGAGCAGTTGACTCACTTTGACACTATGTTGCACATTCAGGGGTAAAAGTAACCAAACATATTTCCTTCTCTATACTTTTGATTACTTTCAGTCAGTAATCAAACTTAGATTCTTGAGTCTAATATTCACTCTTTCAAATAACAATTTCACTTATTTTAGAGTCCTTTTTTTTATTATTATTATTAAGGTTTGTGTTTAACTGCTTGCATATTGTTGGTATTTAACAGTGGTGGAATATGTAGCAAAAACATATCATTAAATAAAGTTAAATGTTTAAAATCCTTGCACTGAAAGTATAAGCCATTACCAAGATATACAAAAGTAAAAGTAACCTATATGGGTTAATCTAGAAGCAACATTTTACAGTTGCAGTTGCTCTAAGTGGGCATTTTTCATTGATTTACATAGGAATTAGTAGTTCTGTCTATAGCAATACATCTTTTTTTATAGGCATCGTTCATGTTCAGTGCAAAATTGTAATTTGTAATGTGCAGTAGTTACTGCAGCTGTCCAATGATTGTAGTGAAGCAGAAAGTACATTATTCCCTCTGAACTGTTCTCCTCAAATTACAACACTTTGGTAAACGTTCACAGTTGCATTGTAAGCGCTGGATTTAATGTTTGAAACTTCTCATCACAGTTTTGATAATAGTAGTACTGAAAAAACAAGTTTCATAATGACATTGTATCAAAAGAAGAAGAAAATGATATCCAGTGTTACTATACTGCCCTTTATATAATTAAGATAATTGGACTTCATTTTGTTCAAATATTTTCTAAATGTGAAACTTGATATTTCTGCATCACTTCAATTAAAGGGCTGTGTTCTTTTAACTTTACATCTTGAAATCATGAAGCTGTAACAGAACTGTATCGCATAACGTGCCCTTTTGAGTTATTGTAAACTGTTTGGCAACAACTAAAGCTCTTTGTCTTCTAACAGTGTTTTTTTGTTGTTGTTTTTTAATCTGGATTGCTGCTTTTTTAAAAGACACAGACACAGACGGCGTATCTTTCCCACCACTGTGTGGCCTGTATGATTTTCAAATTCAATCACAGCAGCACCAGACTGCAAACCCGTGTAAATGATGCAAAATTGTGCTCTTTATTCCCATAAAGTGCAGCATGCTTTGTTCCGCTGACTGCTGTAATGTATGGCTGTTGGTTTTTTTTTTGACTCCAAACTTAAGTGTGATGAGTTATTGGTGTCAAGCACATACATAGAAACAATTATAATCATGTTTGTTGTGCATTTGTCAGGGATTATATTTTACCCTCTGCCTTTTCCTCTCCTACATATAGCACTGCACTATTCACTGTACATTATAAATAGCTGGCTGTTTTACAAGGCATTAAATATCTGACAGAACAGTAAGCTCATAATTGCACAAGACCATTTCTGCGTATAAATGTCAAACAAAGCAGGCTGATATATAGCCAGCTATGGGGTTTACATGCTTCACATGCTAGTGTCTGAATGACAAGGTTCATGATGTAATTATACCACAAGAGGCTGTGCAGAGTTAAGCTAGCCTACACTTGAGTCTGAAATAACCTAGTAGCAAAAAACAGAGTCCCCTTTATTTACACAATGTTGTATGCAGTTAAAGAGCACCATCAATGGATCTCAGTTACACATCCACTGGAGCACACAGAATAAACTGAAACATAATCGGGCAGTGATTTCCGAAACAAGTTCCCTTCAGGGATTATTAAAGGTTTTCTGATTCTGATTCACTGGCTGAACTAATCAGAGAGCTGACTCTGCTGATGTCAGTTGTGTCCCTGCTCAGTGGAGCCAGAGGAGCTGGCCTTTTGCTAACTATAGACTGAAAAATCCCGAGCGCGTTTCTTTTGGCCTCGGGGCGGCTGTGCGGCCCACACAAATGTTGATGAGGATGAAACGGCTCGGCTGTGTGGTGTCTGCTCTGTGACCTATGGAATGTGCCTTCAAAGAGGATTCTCAGGCTGCGTGGATTTCTCAGAGGCTTTTTGGTCCCATGGTACTATGTAAAACCAGCATTTTTTTTTAAAATGTGTTTTTACCCTAGAATTTGCACTGGACTGCCATACTTGATCAGTGTTGCTTGATGCTTGATTCCCAGAGCCAGTATCACTGTCCCTTCACTGTCTACTGAGCCTCTCCCAGTCATCACTGACAGAACCACGGCAGCAAACTAGAAGTCATTTCAAGTATTTGCTTTGAAAATGGAAACATTTATACAGACAGGAAGTCAAACATGGCCAGCACTTAAACCATAATGGTCTTCGGTCCAAAATGCCTTGACACGGTGTGTACACAGTACAGTTGGTGCCATGACACCAACATTAAAACAGTATGAGCCAGAAGCTGTCAAGTACGGCTGTCAACACCTCTATTTCAGCAGACATGACAGGCCCCTTAAACCTTGATGAGTATAAATCAGGAGGCCATTCTGAAACAACAGGGTCATATTCAATCCTTGTTGAAAGTGTGTGTGTCCACATAAACCTTGCCAGCATGGGATTCCCCCCGAGGACACGCTTGCCTCTCATTCCCTTCTCTGCCAGTCCTCACATCCACACATTTTGTCTAATTCTTCTAGTAACTGCATCCAATAATACCTGGTAATTCATATTTACAAAGGCTAGTCTTTATGTATATACAGAAAAATTCATTATTAGGGAGAAATGGAGAAAGGATGAGTTTTTTAATAGTTCCATGATACAAGTGACCCAGTGGCAACCAGGCATTTTGATCAAATATGATGCTAAAATAAAATTCGATCCTCTGTATCTGTGCCAGACTGAACCTGACCAAGCTGTTTTCTGCTTATTAAAAAGTGAGTAAACTGACTTTAAGTGGGTTTATCCATCCACTCCATCCCTAGTTAGCAGGGGAAATCAAGCACAACAACATAACTTCCGTTCTTTCTCTAAACCTCCCGACCCTCTTTCAGAAATTTCTAGCCCCTTCATTCCTTTCACCCCAATGGGACTCTACGCAGAGCCTTTGTACTCCGCAAATCAGGCTGTGTCCACTACTCCCACTCTTTTCAATAGAGTGTAAGAGGACTGCTAAGGGCTGGAACGACAGTGTTACCCATGCAAGCAGAACATCCCTCTCTTTTTGTGCAGTGGGATGGTGAGGGGGCAGTGGGAAGGATGCGGTCAGTCTGCTCCGCGATAATAGAGGGCTGGGCAGCTGCCTTTGGTACAACAAAGGAACTAGTCTCCTGTTAGTCCTGTTTATTTTAGTATTTTTTCTTTACCGCCTGCGTGTCAGGCTACCTGAAAGGGCGTATGGATCAAATGTGTGTAGGCCTTACAATTGAGACATTTCAGCCATCAGCTTCCCGGGCCCTGCCGGTTTTTTATAGGCAGGAAAAATACAAGTGTAGGAAGTTTAACATGACTTTATTTGTATTCCAGGTGTGCTGCGGTCATCTTCGTACCACGGAGTTTGAGTATATAAAAAAAAAGGCAGTATTTTTTCGGATAAAATGAACTACCAGTGCGTCACCGATGCTTGTCCAGGGTTTCTTTATTTTGTGTTTATGGGGAGCAGAGAATACGCCTGTCCTGCTGTGGGAGTTTTAACCCATTTTTTTCAATCTTGTGCATTTTTTTTAATAATAAATGAGTAGAAATTAGTGTGTGTGTGTGGGGGGGGGGTCGGTTTAAAAGAATTAACATTTGCTAAAAAAAAAAAAAAAAAAAGCCGGAGAGGAGTTATACATATTGGAATATTTAATCGGTTTCTTTACTATTAATAAATGTAAATGATTAAACGGCTTCTGAGTCTACTTTTTGAGAGGCAAGCAGTGGAAAACAGCTCCCAAAAATCTTGCCAACACTAAAAAGTCAACATCGTCTCTTTTTTTTGCACGCAAAAAGCCTTCTCAGCCGAGCCTTTGATCCCTTTGATTCCCCCCCCTTTTTTTTACGCCAGATCTGTTATGCGCAAAAATTCTTTGGTTTTCCATAGAAACGCGTCCTTTCCTCGGGGATATTGATGTTTTTTTCCTCGCAGGGGTTATGATATGGTGAATCAGAATTTCAAAGCCGGGGACAATACTTTCATTCATGCTTGTTTTTTTGTGTGTGTGTGCCTTTGTCGGGTTTTGTCTCCTTGTTCAAATCCTCATTTCTCAAATGAATACAAATATTTATTCTGTGAATGTCTGAGCTCCAGTCACTTCGGATGCTTTTCAGCTATTAAAGTCTTTGTTGGAGCAGCAGGTTGTAACGCCAAGACGCTCCAATGTGGAGACGCAAGGACAGGTCTCTCTCTAAGTCCCTTATATACACTGTCAGGTTTGACTTGACGCTCCTTTTAGCCCACTTTTAATACAGTTTAACGCTCACGGCAAAGTTCCTGAATTTATTAGGAAGGCTTAGTGAGCTAAATTTTCCAACAAATGCACACTGGATTTGGGGGTGTTTTCTTTTAAATAATAACTTTCAATTATTAATCGTTCCTAGACGCGCAGCACAGGTCCTTGCTGAAGAATACTGAAGAAAAAAATGACTTGGGCCAAACTAAAAGCTTCAAATTCCTCCAGTTGGGGTATTAAATAGACACCCAGGCCTTTCTCAGCCTCTCCTCCCTCTCCTTTCTGCGTGCTGACATGTCTGATAGACCACGCTTTCTCTCTGCATTGTCACCCTGTCATCTCAACAATGTACATCTTCGGGACACCAATTTTAGAGGCCTTTGATCTGCAGACCGAAAGGAACAAAGTTATGGAGAGAACAAGATGATGGAGAGGGGCTTTTCCCTCCCTCGTCTGCACTATGAAAAAGCAGAAATATAAAAAAGAATAAATGTCACATTTGCAAAGACTCCTCCCACTGTCATCCTGCATTAAAAACTTGATTTTTTTTTTAAAAAAAGCATCTTGTATATTTAATGCACAAAGAATTATATCACAGCACAACTGTAATAGTTTGTGTTTACAGTAAGCTTACTGCTGAGTGCAGCAACATGATCCCTTTATTTCCATGTCTTATACCAGACTAATGCAATCTTGTAATCATTGTGCAAAGTGCGAAAATTGAGTTAAATATTACTGAGAACGTGTGGGACTCGAGCAGTAACTCAATTTGCAGGTCTTTCTGCAGACTAAATTGTAAGCATATGAAATTCCACACATTCCCTTTGTGCCCTAAAGGCCGCCGGAGTCTACATTTCAAATATGACAAAAACATTAATTATGATATTCTGCAAGTCTCGTGAGAGCCTTAACATTTGACACAGTCAAGTGGGTAATCCTTGTTTTCACCCTCTGATCATCACCTCCGAGCAACACTAAGAAGACACAGAAGTGAATACCGGGTGCAAAAGGTGGTACCCAGAAATGTGTTACTGGCTGCTCTTGTAGAGCTGAATCAATGTATGTATTAGTAACAGTTTACTGAGTTGCCAAAATATTCAAGTGTCACCTTTTGAAGGCTTTGCATTAGTGGCAGAAAGGTAGCACATCAGATAATTTGATACATCCAGGTTCTGAACCCCATAAGCTCATTAGCTAAAAGTTCAAATATAACTCTGTACACTCATTAGACCAAAGGTTGATGCCAGTGGGGAGGTAGTGAGTAACAGTGCATACACTGGAAGTAAAAAAATAGGAGTAAGATTTTCTGTGGTTTGCCTTTAGAGACAATTTGCCATTGGTCAACTATATATGTTTATTATTTTGACTCATAGACTGTATCTTATTAATAATGTTTTTAAATCAAGAAGAACATGCCCGAATGTCTGAAGAAAACATTTTTTAAATCTCATTATCAGTTTACGAAATTCCAAACGAAAGTTGTCTGAATTTCATTCATGTGAAGCCTACACCTTTAAATCACAAAGGTAAGAATTACCAGCCCATACACTTAAACTAGATTATTTATATCATGTAAATATATGTATCGCCAGCCCACCCCCCTCTCCAAATAAATAAATAAGTAAGGGCAGTATCTCCAGCACAGCACTGCAATCATCACCCCGGAGTCAGTGAATGCAGCTTTATGTAGGTTTATGATAAAGAAAGGGGGGGGGGCTCTGCTGTCTCTCTTTTCCATGTCATCTCACACGCTGCCACTCGTGATAAATGAACACATTCTTGCTCCCCTATAGGCTGAGAGCGACGCATTCATGTCCCCTCTGCCATAAACAGCAGTCGTTTACTGACTCCGTTAGTATTTCTATCACTCCCAAGCAACCGTCCCGCAGTTTACTGAGTGCCGAGAGTAACTGCAATAGGGATGAACATAGAAATAAAGATACTGTGAAAACTGACAACTAGGGTATTACAACGTGTCAAAAGCCCGTTGGAAAGAGGGTCAGAACTACTGTGCTGTTAGTGGGTGGGTGTTGTTGGGGAACTGAATGTGTCAAAAATCATTCTTTTAGTGATGCCACATATATCTGTGCGCCTGTATCCATGATCTTGTCGAAAGTATCTTGACCCACATTTTTGAATCAATCTTGCGCTGTAAAGTTCGACAACTTGCTCTAAACACGTGCGCACGCTTGGCGACTTTTTATTTATTTATTTTATTTATTTATTTTTTTGCATTTCTAAATTATAGAAACTCAATTTTTTGTGGGAGCTAATCAGCGGTCAGAACTGAATTGTGTAAATAAAATCAGCTTAATTTAGAAGGACTGAGGAGCATTTTGTTTTAAAATTATACTTCTAAATACTGCCACTTGTAAATAGTCGCCTGGATGGAATCCACCCATGTAAGGTTGTATGTAAACCAGTGTTTGTTTACAGCTAAGTCGTGGGAAGAAAAGTGACAGGGACCTAGAGGAATCCCACCTCCGAGAGCTCCACTGACCCGTATGTCCATCCAGCAGAGATGTAGGTAGACCTATGCGGTGACATGAATGGTAACAAGTTTATCCCTCCTGCAAAATGAAGCACGTGCGCGTAGACTCTTCACAGGGGTCCCTAAATGCGTTTTAAACATGTTTACAGCGGGCACGAGCGAGAAATTAATCACCTATGGTCTATTCATGCATCCTCGGTGCATTTTAACAGTTTTCACCGGTGTCACTTTTCTTTTTTTTAAACAATCCCTGCAAGGTTTTCCTTTTTTTTTTCCACTGGAAAAAGTTTAAAAAATACCTATGAGCCACTGAGGTCCCATCCGCTTTGAGCGTCTGCGAGCACCCATCCGCTCAATAGGACGTGTCACGGCTGCGCATGTCCGCGCACAAAAGACAATTGTGATTTAGACAAACATTGGGGAAAACATAAAGGCAAAGGTCAAGTCCTCTTTCAGTTCAAGTGTGCTCCGATTCACCTAAAACACAACGGGGACAAAGAAGTTGCAGCTACCTCCGTTTCTAAAGGGGCATGCGATTATCCGCCTTATGGAGGAGGAGGAAGATGCTGATTCTATACCTGATTCAGATGATAATAAGGAGAAGGAGATCCACAAATCAGAAACAAATAAGACAGCAGATTCTTCTGAGCAAAAGAAGGGACATATACTAAACGTATATAATAATAATAATAATAATAATAATAATAATAATAATAATAATAATAATAATAATAATAATAATAATAATAATATTTTGGGCGAAATAAAAAAATCTTAGACATTTAGTCGTGGCTGTTTTTCCTGCAAGTTCAATTATTTCTAGTACAGAGGGATTAGAGGAATAAGTAGTGTTAATTGCGCGGCAGGTATAACGAGCAGGTCTAATCCTTCTTCCCCCCTCTTTGTATTGAGTTTTTGTGGGCTTAATGAGTGGCAGGTAGGGCTGCTTCCTGCTTTCTCACATGCTCAAATAGGCCTCTCACTGCTTGCAGTCCTGGACCCTGGCTGTGTACAGGAAACAATTGATTTTGAGCATAAAGTTAATTATGGCTAGAAATTAGACAGCCTTAACGTCGGATAAGGACTCAGAGGTTGATTTCCTGACAGCTCTTAACACACTCTTACATACCATTCACGCATGTGCGTTTCTTTACTATAGACGGTGCCACAATGTGAGGGAAAACGCCACTTACCTCATCTGCTCCTGAACTGTTTATGCTTATTTTGTCCTTTTATACTCCTTAGAATAAAAGTAAGGAGGAAAAAAAGTGTAGATATTTGTTGACTTTTGAGAAGTAAATGGGCAAAAATCCTTGTGGGCTTGGTTCTGTTCTGGTCTGAGTGGTTTCCTAGGCTACACAAATCAGTATATAGAGATAGCGAAGGCTCAAAGAATGTCGCAGTGGTGGGTTTATTATTGAAACCAAGAAAAAAAAATCTTATTGAAACTTTTTTTTTTTCCTTTATTGGGTGAATTCGCTCATGGACGAGGAGGATAAGCCTCGCATAGCTTCGTTTGAGCTTAAGTACGATTAGTAATATAATAAAAGAAGTCCTTCTTTGTGTTTCTACGGGCAGAATCAAGTTCGTTTAAATCACCAAACTGCACAAAAAAATTCGTTATGGAACATTTATTATTATTATTATTATTATTATTATTATTATTATTATTATTATTATTATTATTATTATTATTATTGCTGACATGAACGATGCAATAAAGTTTTTGCGGACGGATAAAGCTCCGCTGTGAAGAGGACTTTAGTCCGGTTTAATGCGTCAAACTGAAATTGCCTGCCGCTGAAAGGGTTTTTCTTTAATTCTATTACCGGACGTGGGCTTGCTTTGTTTCACTATACTGTCGTATCAAAATGATTGACAAAGTAATAAACGCGTCATGCTGCTGCATCTGATTATGCCGCGGCATTTGCATTGGACATTGAGGGGAATATGACAACCTTGACACACTGGGGATTTGCTCTGTCAAATAAACACGTCTCCAAGGATCTATATTGTTGTGCTGACAATACCTCCCCATTCAGTGCGTTTCAAAGTATTTCAAGCTCGTGTATCGCGTAGATCAGCGTAGGTTTTACTGTGTGCTGATGTGGGGCGTTAGCAAAGGTTGGGTCATAGAAAGAAGGGGAAAAATAATAATATGAACGAATGAATAAATGAAGGCTTGGCCAGAGCGGAAATGAACTCTACACGGGCGACACTCTTCCTTAATTAATATCTCCCCCGCCTTTCCACCTCCTCTTCCTGTGTGTCTCTGTCTTCGTTTCACAGGTTCAGTTCTCCAAGTGCCTCTTGACGTCGTACTGGTCACGCAAGCTGCGCGCACTGCAAAAAAAGCGCCTATTTTAACAAACCGTGCATGGTAAAGCACCTTGGTTTCCTGAAAATAATAACAATAAGAATATCTTAAAGGGGTGATTTTTACTGTTAGCAGACTTGGCACAAAAATAAAACACATATTTGTCATATCTACTATTAAGAAAAACGAAAACAAAATATTATTATTAACATGTTTTTGTAAACTTTTAGGCAATGTGACGTTCGCAGAAAAAAAAAGAACACTTAAAATGCACTTTTTTTGAAAATGATCTCGCGTGAATTTAATACTTTAAAAGAGCCATACTGGCGTTCTGGATGGAGGTCATTTGTATCCCACGGCGTGCCCACCTACAGCAGGTGATCCTGGTGTCGTAACGTGTCAGCGGTGGCCTGACATAAGTATAATAATAGTTAATAGAGCGTGATAGCGAAAATGGTATTAAACGTAACAAAGATGTGTCAAAAGCCAAAAACTATGTCTTCATTAGCTTGATCTCCAAGGACCGTCGAACATTTCATTAGTGTGTAATTTATGAATGTTTGACAAATATTAAAGAGTATGTAAATATGAGCGGCATAATGTCTTTCCTGCGGGAGATGGCGAAATGACCCAAAGTCTTCGATATTGCTAGAGTGATCACATGCATTATGTTTCTTCTCAAACTGTGCATTTGCTTGTCTGTTTGGAACATATTTCCCATCTGACGTGTGAAATAGTGCAGATAAACCAATGATTCATAATGCTGGCAGCATTTGCATCTCCTAATACTCTGTGTTATTTTGATATATGATGATATACTATCTTTTTTATCGAGTGCATAAACGCACTTTTGCCATTATGGCTTTGGCTAAATCAGTAGGAGGGTTTTTTTTGTCCTAAAAACGGCCCATTTCCTTGTTTGTGAACCACTTCCAGCGCAGTGGCAGGAAAAATCGTTATTTTATTGTTATTTCTGCAGCACTGGCTATCTTAACTTCTCGAGTTGGGAGTCGCTTTGTTCAGAGCAGGATCTTCCCAAAAGTTGATGAACAAGGCCTCTGGGTCCTTAAATTTTAGCAGGATTTTGCGTGCGTGTGTGTGTGTGTGTGTGTGTGTGTGTGTGTGTTCACTTTCTATTTAATTTACACTAAACCTAACACATTTGTTTGCCATGACTAGTGACACTAATATCTGACAAAATCAAACACTGGACTCACACGCACATAGATATGATAAATTGTTGCATGCTTGTCAGATCGATTTATTTGCCAAAGGGTAAGTCTTCAAATTCATAATCACTTATGCAGCATGATGCATAGCCCTCTTTCATGAAAGTGAAGCTCGCAAATGTGCAGCACAATTTAGATACGTGACTCTACAGTGCTGAACGCGTAATATTTGCATTCATCTTAGGTTTACCAATACTCGTCTTTACTTAAAAAAAAAGTTACTTCTGAAAAAGACCTGTGTAAGCTTTTTAGAGATCATTATAAACATAATTTTTACTACGTGTCTGTAGGTGTAAAAAAAAAAAGAACCGCAAGGTTTACTTTAACTCCCAATATGTTTTTCTTCCTCTTGCATGCACGCAAAGTATCTGCACGAACTCCAACAATATCATCATATCCCAAATTAGTGCTCACGTTACAGCAACAAGTTTGCACGCGTATATGAAACTCCATTAACAATAGAAGTCATCAGAGCTCTCGCATGCTAACAGTCTCAGGTTCAAATTGCAAGATCAAATGAGAGAAGATCTTACATCAAAAGGAGACCAAACAAGCGGGTCGCTGATTCATTCGTGCAGCTGCATTGAGTCCAAGGCCAACAGGCGTATTATACATTGAAAGGGAGCTGCTATTCAGGGTGCAGGTGTGAAGTATGTGGCACATTCTGCCATATAATGTGGAGGTTGTTAGAAATCCGTGTTCGGCCCTATAGGCTACTGGGGGGCTGATTCGCATTGGAAGAAGTCAGCTCATCTATGGAAATAAAATAACTTAGTTTCCTGAAATCTGTGGATGACGGTGAATCCCAAAACCTGGGGAGAGAGTGGAGAGGGGCCGGGAGGGGGGTCTTATTGGCACAGATTTTTTTTTCTTCCTTCAGGTTCTCTGGATTGTGACTTATGTTCAGTTTGCCTGCTATATACAAAAGCTACCGCAGGGGTGTAGCCTTAAACCTGCCTCGGCTCTGCTTGCTCACCTCTTTATATGCGGAATACAGTTAATTTAGCTTTAAAGGCTGTCATAAATCTTTATGACGGAAGCTCGTGGTAGCCTATATATCACGGCCACGTGATCTTGTAAATCCCCTCGGAAAACTAACCTTAGATGGTATCGGAATAAAATATTCAATATTCATGACAGGCTTTATGGTTGCAGTTAACTTGTGGGTGTGCATAGTTTGCCTTTTGACCTCCCTTCTCCACACTTGATCAAAGTCCAAGAAATAAAGTGTAATGCTCCTTTACGAAGAAAAGCAGTGGAATATTCTTATAATAATATTATACAACAATAATAAAAGAGCAATGTTGTGGGAAATTTTTGTCGTTTATAAGGCCATTTTGACACACACACACACACACACACACACACACACACACACACACACACACACACACACACACACACACACACACACATATATATAAATGTTTAAATCAAACCATCTTTTTGTTAAATCACTGTGTCCGGACAGGCAGCCTTATTGTAACAACTCTGTCCAGCTTTTCCGGTCTGTTTCTGGTTGGTCTGTAGCACCTGTCTCTCTGTCTTTCTTTTTTATTTTTCATGCCAATTTCAGCCTCTTCATTCTTGATAATTATGACCTGGTTGGTGTTAGAGGTGCTGATGGTGGAGTTGAAGCGTGAGGTGGGCGTGGAGGAAAGGGGGAGTGATGAGGGTGGTGTAGATGGGGGAGGGGGAGGGGGGTAGTGAGCCTTTTACTCCAAGACTGCTAATCCCCCTATTAAAGGGGCTTTGTTCAATAATGCCGGACAGTTTCCGGAAGTAGGATTACCGCCTCCATTATTTTACAAAGAAATAATATTTCACACTCAAATGAGCCTTAGGATGCAGCCCTGATAGTGAGAGGGGCTTGTAGAAAATGAAATAGATTCATTTTCTTTTTTCTTTTTCATTGTAGTGATTTGGAAGTTCAAAACCTCTCCCTTCTTTTCTTTTTAACCGTCTATTCTGTAATTAACGCGAATGTGTATTATCTGTTAAACTGCAGCGTCGCCAACAGTTTCCTGTTTGGCTTCTTCAGCGGGCTTGCAATCGTGTAGTGTTGCTGCTCAAGTGAAGACTCTCTCTCTCTGTCTCCCTCTTCTACACGTCCTTCCCCCTTGCGCGCACACACAAATCACACACACGCACGCGCGCACACACACACACACACCTGTTCTTGATTCTTGACCCTAGAGATGATATCAGATCAGAGGTTGTCACTCAGCTGAAGGTGGGAAGCCCCCGATGAGTGAACCCAACGGGATCGGTTGTTAAAGAACTCTTACAGTTCCAACTGCCTCTGGTATCCAGTGCCTGCACGCCGGGAATTTACCTTTTACAGTAAACGCAAACAGTTTTCATATTTGATCTCTGCTACGGTAACTGCAACTTGACACTTTGCGCAAAGTCTTTGGATCCAAACCAAACCCGCACATACCCGCTCAAATTCTGACAAAGGACAGGATCTTTCTATTTGGTCAACATCATAAATGATTTTGCATAAAGATTACTAAACTGCTGTGCAGCAGACTTGCACAGTCCTGCGGCACTTGGCTACGATCTTATTTTAATATGCGACTTCGAAATTACTCCAGTTACATATTTTTTTCTTTCGAGCGTGCCTGGAGTAAAGATCAATTTCAGAGAGAAAAAAAGACTTAGAAATGCATAGTTGACCACATGTAACCGAGACACGGACCTCATGTTTATAGCTCGTCTTCCCTCCTCATTTTCTAATCAAACAACTTTTTGAATGTTGCTCGTCATTCTCTTTCTGCGTTGAATGGAACACGTTTTTTACGCGACTCAGTTAGTTTCTTGTCCATTTTGACGGCTGGAACTAAAAGCTTTAGTAGCCCCAATAGAGAGGAGCCCAACAAATCGGTGACAAAAGACATTCCGTTTCATCAACGTCGTTCAGACGACCTAAAAGAATCCCTCTGATATTAACTTCCACTTCAAAGACTCTCTCTTTCAATTGAGATCCAACTATCTTGTTTTTTTTTTCCTCCCTTCCTTTCCCCCCCCCATGGACTTATTGGACCTGGTGCCAAAAGAGGCATGATCATCATCTTATTCTATTAGTATTTTTCTTTGCTTTCGGTTGAGCCTGTATCACAGCGCAAACTCTATAAACGCAGAGAGGGTTGTAGCTGCGTGCTTTCCACCCACTTTTGCCTTAGTCAGCGCCAGAGTAAAATTTACTCCTCAGCCTGAAGTTTTCCCACTACAGCCAAGATCTTCAGGCTTTTAGTTAGCTGCAAATTTCCACTTTTTAATTACGCCGTTGGAAAGATTTCTGCCTGGGAAAAAAAGGGGGGGGCTGCAAAGTCTCAAATAATTAATTTGCATGTCTACTATTGAAACAGTTATCATTAAAAGACAGACTCTCTCTTATAGTTTTATGCATTTCGTGTGTAGAGTCTAAAATATGATTATGGTTACATTTATCCATTGAGCAGTTAGGCCCTTCAGTGCAAGTCTATTATGATGTGGGACAACTGTGTTTTAGCGGCTTCTCCTTTGATTGTCGTAAAGTAGGACCGGAGCAAAAGAATATATTTCTCTTCTTTATACTGCCCCAGTCTGCAGTATAAAGGACATAGATTACCGTTTCCTACCCCATGGGAAGCAAATATTACATTATTTAGAGCAGGCTTTTGAGTCCACGGACCTGGCCCCATATCATTTGAGTTTGACTTGGCTATTGCTATAGAAATCTTAATTCACCATGAGGATTCACCGTCGTGAAAAAATGGCTCTTTGTACGAAATGTTCTTTGAAGTCTGGATCAGAATATTGTAGCCTTTCATCAAACTCTGCCCCACGTCTGCATCAAACCACAGCTCAGCTGAGTAAGTGAGATTTAACACAAGTGGAGCACATTTCAGACCGCCCCTTTCACTGGGGGAAAAAACTTAAGAAAAAAAAATTATAACTGCAATTTTCAAAAGACCTTTCCTTCGATTTTTACTTTGGAATTTGAAAAGCATTTTCTGCCCTCACGCAGGAAATGTTAGTGGAGCTGATCTTCAAGCTATGCAGCAACAGATTGTTTAAGGAAAAAAAAATATACAGGCATGTTAAGTGACCAAAAACCCTGCACATATCCCACCAAAAGTGATCATTTTCAAGATACATCATAAATTTCATAGACCCGAGCAGCGCAGGGGGTTAACTTTTGTCATACAAGATTTATTCAAAATACTCACAAATTACAAGGCAATTCGGTACGCATTTTGTGCCGCTGGATTTCAGATATTCAAAAAGAAAAAAAAAGACAACACATGATACAAAAAATAAAGTTAAATTAAAAAAAAAATCACAAAATGCCCACTTTGATAAAACATTTATAATTTCACGGTCGTATATCAAATACTGCAGGCATATGAAACAGCTTAATTACTGACCCTCTGCACAAATGGGGGTAAAGAAAAGATGTAAACATAAAATGTTTGTACAAATAGCCGCAGTATTCAGTGAGAAACTGCTCCGAGACAGATCCTTACAAAACTAACATCAACACATCGAAACTTACAAAATTTACAAATGTACACCCCCCTTTTTTCCCCTTTGTTCTAATTCAAACATGCACTTTGGTTCGATAATACAAAATCCTTCAATATCAGATTGAAAAATAAATAAAAACATATTGAAGTCAAAACTCGAATTTACAAAATCATTTTACACCAACATGCCTACCCTACAATAATGTACCACATTGTCTAACAGATTTACAAGACTCTCTCCAGAAGTGGACCAGTGGGCCGTCAGGGCGTGTAGGCACGGAGCCAACCATTTTGAACAACTAAGGTCTGAAAATATATTCTTTTATTATGCCTGGAAATTAGCACGTCTTCAAGGTTTGCACATTTTGCCTCCAATGTAGTAAAACGCGTCTCTTGATTCTGGGTATCTGTTTGGTGGCCCCCAGAACCCCCAACCCCTCACACACACGCCCAGAAAAAAGAAGGGTACCAGTGGTGCACAGCAGGCACATAGGTACCAAAGCCAAGCCGCTTCTAAATAGTTAAACTTGTGGAAATGTGTTCTGTCACTGCTGGCACCTCGTGTTCGAGCTTAGCCGTGTTAAAAAGCGTCCCTCGGTTCCGGGTTTCTGTAAGGTGGCTCGTCTGTGGGGTCGGGTGTAGAGTGCCCGCTGGGTGGTGTTTGGGCGCCGCTGGCACCTGAACTGTGGCACACATACCATTCACTCAAATTCGCGGGCTGCGAGGCTCCCACCGGCTCTGAAAGGACCGAGGAGCCGCCTGGTTCCCTGCCCAAGTCTGAGGAAGGGGAGACCAGGGAGGGGGTTGACGACTCGTAGCCTGAACTGGGCGGAGGGGACTTGCAGTGCACCTTCATATGTTTCCTCAGGGAGCTGGGGTGTGTGTAGGACTTATCGCAGCCTCTCACTTTGCAGTTGTAGGGCTTATCGCTGGTGTGGACGTGCGAGTGCTTTTTCCGGTCACTGCTGTTGGCGAAGCGTCTGTCGCAGCCGTCAAATTCACATTTGAAGGGTTTCTCACCTGTTTTTGAGACAAGATCAAATGCAAATAAGCGAATAAAGAATTTCAAATGTAACATGTGATACTCACCCCGAGGCTCTGCCTTTTTATTAACATATGTATTTTTCTGCACGTCTTTACTCTTACATGAAATGCACAAACAATCTCGTTAACTTGAGCTTCTGGATGCATGAGTTGGAAATAAATTATCAAGTAAAACTGTATGAATGAGGCCAAAAAGTGTTTGCTTTTTAAGATGCACAAGTGCCGGCTTTTATTATTTCACGTTTATCTTTATAATGCCGTTTTATTTTTATTTTGTGGATTTACACTCTCCTCCCACTTGCACTGTAAAAAGTTTGACTGCTTGGACAGACCTGATACAAGTCCCAGTCTGCTTTAACCAGGAGGGTTGAACCCCCACTGTCCTGGGTCTATACCTAGTATATGCATCCATCGAGGCATCAGTCAAAACAGACAAGCTATGAGCACAGACATAGCAGGCCTAAAATACCAGATCAAAATAATGATGAATCAAAGTATTGCCACCGCCAGGCTTCACCTACTGTGTGATAACGCAGCCTGTATGTAATTTGAATCCTGCAAACGGTTGTGGACTGGCTCTAATTTTGCGTTTTAATAACAAGTATTTCTACCTGATTATGACAAGGCAAAAAAAAAAAAAAAAAGACAATCTGAATAAATTACACGGAAATCATCCACTGCTGATTTTTCTCCCCGATTAAAGCTTTTGAGAATATGTAATTGCCTCTGTCTAATTACACTTGCGGGCTGAATATCAATTTGACCTTCAGCTGTTGGGTTGAGAGAGCCAATCAAGGATATTAGTGTAGTACAAGAAACCGTCGAGGAGCAGACCCCAGGGGCAGCCCCAGTCATAACTACACTTTCGGATAGGTTTTAAACATGATACCAAAGACCAGGCCCCTTGGGAGTCAACACACAGAAATAATTTAACAGATTTGTACTTAGGTAATGTGAGCAAATTATATGAATAATACATAGGATGCAGAAATGAAACAGAGAGCTACTGCCATGCAGCCAGCGATGAAAACAAAAGTAAAATAAAAAGGAATCTAGTCATTGTACTAATTTACAAGTCTGACTCGACATTGTGAGGCTTCCTTTCCGTCCTAGTTCCACAGCACGTCACTGGGTGGTAAGCAGCCATGCTGCACCAGTATTTGTTTTTTGCAGTTTAATCAGAGATGTTTGAAACTGCATTGCATGCACACCAATCATTGTGCAGGTAGCCAGTCAGCTGTGCAAACCTGCCTGTTAGTAAACTACTTTAGCCATATCCACTTGTCAACTTGTTGATTGAGCTAAAGGCTGCAAAAGCTTGATAATCCAGAGTACATCATTTCTGTGTGAACAGGTTACAGGCACAATAGTTTGCTGAAAAATACAGCTTCATATATCCTACATAATTTTTTAAATAGCAGCCACAACAATCAAACATAATAATAATAATAATAATAATAATAATAATAATAATAATAATAATAATAATAATAATAATAATAATAATAATAATAATAATAATAATGAGGAAGTGGGTTTCATCATATCAGTCATCATATCAGTTACTAAAAGTGAAGATGCACCTTTCCAGCTTTGCTGCCATTCATGTCTAACATGCACTGAACTATTTGGACAGGACCTGACGGGGGCCTCAGTCTTTGTGCTGTAGTGTAAACAAGAGGTTGAACCGTCAAACGCCTGAGTGAGCTGTACCATAATCCCCAAACCCAACCTTTGTGAATCTTGCGAGCACTGATGCAACTCATAACAAACAGGTGGCCAGTAGCTGTTGCGTCCTGCTGTAGGCTATCAGCAGCAGCACGGACTGATTTATTGCCATGGATCACAAGACTGCGTTCAAATGCGTAAAGTAAAATTACATTTAAAAAAAAAAGAAAATTAAGAAAAGAAATAACCTAAGTTGCAAGTAGAAACTGTGCAATCCCATCGGCTGAATTACAACATGCGACTTGATCGTTCTATTTCACCATTTAAAGTGCATTTCCACAATCACAACATTTCTTTTTAAGAATAATAAGCTACTGACCTGTGTGCGTCCTTTTGTGAATCTTTAGATTTTCGGATCTTGCAAACACTTTCCCACAGCCAGGGAACGGGCATGGAAACGGTTTCTCCCCGGTGTGCACTCGAATGTGATTTACAAGTTTGTATTTTGCTTTAAATGGTTTGCCTTCCCTGGGACACTCTTCCCAAAAACATATATGGTTCGCTTGCTCTGGTCCTCCAACGTGCTCTACCGTCACATGCGTTACGAGTTCGTGCATGGTGCTATAAGTTTTGGAGCAAAGTTTTTTCGGCGAGTGCTCCGGCTCCAGCCATTTGCAGATCAGCTCTTGCTTTATCGGCTGCCTCATGTAGCGGAAAAAGGCACCGGCTCCGTGGTGGTGATGAGCGCTGAGATTCATGTTCAGATTCAGACCACCGTAGCCATGCAAAGGCGAGGCAGAGAACGGATCAGCCCTGGAGCTTGCCACTTGACTCAAGTGATCAGACCTAACATACATTTCTCCAGGTAGTCCTAACCTTATTTGTCCATTCAGTGTTTGGCCACCCGGTGATCCGCTAGAAGGCTGCTCGTGGTGGAGTCCGGAGAAGAGGGTATGGTTCCCAGCGTCAGGGTGATGACCATAGTGTCCGGGATAGCTACCTGTTGTTGAGACAAACATTCCGTGGTGAGAGGCTGAACCAGCAGTCTGGTCAGTCAGTACTGGCATGGCTTGAGCTGTCAGATCTCTCCGGATGAGGAAATCCCTACCTGCAGACAAAGCCTGGGCCGTGTGAGACATAGAATAGGGGACCGATGTCGCCTGAACCGGGCCAAAAGCTCCCGTTTGACTGGAGACCACTTCACTGTGGCCTGCCATATGATGATTGTGGTGGTGGTGATGGTGGTGGGGATAATGATGGGCTGGGCTGATTTTGAGGGCCGCGGAGTGCCCCATGTGTTCTGGCCCGAATGGACTCGGCCCCAGGCGGGGTTCCGCAGTAATCTCCCCAGGGTGCGAGTGAGCCATTGAGTGTGGATGGCTGCTGAACCCCGGGAAGCCTGTCACGCTCTGAGGGGTATGGTGGTGATGATGGTGATGGTGGTGAGCCCCTGCCAAGTCAACTAATCTCAGCGCCGTGTTCCGTTTGGAAAACGTAGGGTCCATCACGGGGCTTCCCAATGCATCCACGCTCATTACTTCCTAATTTTAGAATAACTTGACAGCAGGCAAAATAATAATGATGATGACAAATATATTTTAATCGCAATGAAAAAATAAAGAAAAAAAACTTTATAAAGTTAAGTCTATCTGCAGACTACATGGAATCCCATTCGGTTGAGAGGCAGCAGCAGGACGCTTTGATACTGAATAGAGATTCATGGTAGGCGCTGCAGCCCGTGGAGCTAAACAATCACCCTGCGCTCTAATTGGTCAGAGCTCTGTGATTGACGTCACCAGTGACAGTTTCCAACGTGAAGAAAAATGTCTTAGTGACAGCAAGTAGCCATCGCGCATGCGCAGTTCCTCGGGCAACGCTTGAAAAAAGAATAGTTGTTATGCAAAGGTTATTGTACAATAAAACTCCTAAAAAGTTGATCCAGATATACAGTCGCCTTTCTTTTGTTGCTGCACACAAAGGCTGTGAGGCTATGAAATAGCAATTTCGCCACTTTGATTATGCCGTTACAAAACAGACTGCTTCGCGAGAGTATGCATATTGTCACTATGAAAAGTTGTAAGGATCATAAATAATGCAGTGATATCTTTATTTTGCACTGCAGCATATCAAGGACAACTTTACGCACAGATTACGCATAACTTTACGCACGTAAAAGATCGGTGTCAGCGGAGGAAAACTTGTGCAAAGGACAACTCAACGTGGGAGTTTAAAATAGTCCGGAATACATTCCATTAATATTCGCTTTGATAAATGCACATATTTACATATCCAGCCGTTTGCCCTTCAGCGCCATACTACAGAGCTGACTCCATGCTTTGCCTGGTGGGATCCGTGAGTGTAGGATGTGCTGCGGCCATTGTCCCGAGAAAAAAAATGTAATGGACGGGACCTGTTGTTATGATCCGGGGTAATTTTGCTTTAGACCCAGGACGGCAGCGGTTGAGGGTCACAGGAGGTGGTGCCGTTTCAGACTTAAGTTCAAAATAAAAACGTTTCTGTAGCCTACTGTAAGTATCGATACAATCTTTAATCAGCAAAGGATTAAAGTCTTCGTGATTATTTTCTGCTTTTGTTTAAATGCTTAAGAGAAAGACATTAATAGCTATAGATCATAGCAAATGTCGCACCGTTCTATGAATTGTCTTCCACTCAGATGGTTTTTTTTTTAAAATTATTTTTGTCCTTTAAAAAAAAACCGTAAGCGGACTCTAAATAAAATCAAATGGTTAGTTATGAATGCTGACTAGTGTGTTTATAGAACTGCACGCGGACTATCATTTTCAGCATGGATGACTTTTTCAGTGTAACAATCCTGCGTGGCCGACACTGCAATAACTGTCTGGCAATATCGTAACTATGGAAGTTCTATTTGATTTTGTTATCTTGTAACGTTTGCATTACTTAGACCTTTCCTTATTTTTTCAATTTGTGTGCTGTGTGTGTGTGTGTGTGTGTGTGTGTGTGTGTGTGTGTGTGTGTGTGTGTGTGTGTGTGTAGGGGTGTGAATTATATAGTGCAATTCGAAATGTATGGAATATTTTTCACTGAACTTTTGTCATCTGTAGTTGCAGAAAAAATGGTTAAAGTCAGAAAGTACTGATCGATTTGATGTCAAACATGAAGTGTTTTAAAAGGTGTTGTTTGTCTTCCACGCAGTTCATTAGTAATTTATGTAGGCAACACCATAACCCAAAAAATATTGTCAGAGGTGCTCGCCAGTATTTTCGTTGATGAGAAAAACAATTGCACAAGATATGAAGCTGTGTTTCGCGGTGACTGAATTCATCATTTTTACATGTAGTAATTGAAATAAAGCCATTAACTAAATATTAACTGGCATTTAATGTAGCAAACTTTTTTATATGAAAAAATAAGTTGTAAACCTTTATTATTCTAGATTATTTCTATGAATTGACTTGTCAAAACCTTTGCTGACAGCGTCACATCCAGCACATTAGAAACTGAGTCAATATTTTGAGACGTGGCGGATCCAAAAGATGTTTATTAAATGGTCTTTACGCATGTGGCTCATGAGGCTCACAGCTGCAGCCTTCAGAGGCATCACAGCTCCAGCGTAATGCAAAACTTTGAAGTGCTATTTCTGGTCCAAGTTGTGCATGCACTCACTCACTTTTGGAGACAAGTAAGCTGGGGAGCTGTACGAGATCCCAAACCAAAGCTGAATAATGCAGCGAGGTCTCATAAAACGTCGCATTTGCTGCTTTGGCTTTCACTTTAAATCCTAAATAGCTCCTGGTAATAATTTCAGTTCTGTACATGTAGTAGAATATGGCATTTCCGAATTAGAACAAAATATGTTCAATTCATTTTGAGGCACGCAAGAATTTTGAATGCGCTACAATGTTATGTATTATTACAACTCTTAATTCATCTTTGCTTGTTTAAGGTTTGTATACATTACCCTCAATTTAGACTCTCATTTTTCAGTGATATGTCAGTCTTACCGTTTCACACCTGTTGAAAGATCCCTCCAAATTTTGTATAGCAGAATATGGTGACACTTAAAAAAGTCGGATCAAGTCGTAGTGCTACTTGTTAAGTTGAGAACAACAAAACTTCCTCTCTTTCCTTGGTCTCCTAAGACTGACTGTGAGAATGGCTTGTAGAAACCAGTCTAGTAGCCAAGAAGATATTTTAATGGTTTGCATGGCACGTCTGTGCGTGTGGCTTTGAACTCTAGCAGCCGGAGGTTCCTGCAGAGAGCGCCGCAAATCCCACTTGATAACTTCGACAACCCACAAGGTTTTACACACAGGTTATGCATTGCTGGTCTGCAAAGAAAAAAAAATGAGTGAGTTGCACAAGCTCAGCCAAACCGTGATGGATAGATTAGGCATAGTTGTAGATCCAAGTTAAATACTGGCCTATATATTCAAGGTAACCTTTGTGAACGCGGGGTGCTGGTGAGCATGATGTGGAAATCTAAAGCACAGATGTTCCACTAGTGTGCGCGCCAGTGGACGCTGAAACACAGTGTTGAAGTGAGACAGAACTACAAAATTCAGAGTGCGCACACGAGGAAGAAAACAAAACGTTATGTGGACCCCTTTGAAGTGAAACGGATACATTGATAACCCCGTGCCTTTTAAAAGAGTGATACC
The DNA here is from genome assembly GCA_024447675.2 of Pterophyllum scalare. Taxonomy (NCBI): domain Eukaryota; kingdom Metazoa; phylum Chordata; class Actinopteri; order Cichliformes; family Cichlidae; genus Pterophyllum; species Pterophyllum scalare. The sequence goes on along the minus strand of JAMQGT020004990.1, from coordinate 61,101 downwards.
TGTGGGTGGACTTAAGACAATTTTCCAATGAAACACATTAAAACCGTCTCTCTATACCTGTACCTGCCATAGGTAATGACGGTCCAGGTCAGAATGCTGTAAGGTCTTATGCTGTCCTGACAGCTGTCAGTGCATCCCAAGTGCAATAAATTAGAGAGGTGTCGGATAGTAATCGCTGAAAACAGACAAACTGATTTAAGTATCCGTCAGCCTGAGCGCTTAATTGTACAAAACGTTACCAATTACACAACAAAAGGGCGTGCTTGGTAATCTGATGACCATGGTAACAAAGGCAGTGTTTGGTTTATAACCTTACTGCACCTCATGGCTGCAAAACGGGCTTTGACTTACTTTCTACGAGGCCAATTGCTGTCTTGTGTTTCCCAACTTTTGTTATGCTGTTATTCAGCCTTTTAACCAAATTCGCAGTCAGCATTCTCACAATATCTGGGATTGATGATGCAAAGAGGCCAATAGAAGTGAGGGCCCTGCACCGTGGATTGTTATTTGGTGAGTGGATGTTATTGGGGGGATAGGGGCTCCGCCAATGAACGAGCAGCTCCCGGACCACGTGACTACCCCCCTCCTCTCCCATTCATCAGGGCTGGACTGTGTTGTCTTTTCAATTCATTTATCTGCAGGAATGATTGCGACTATCAGTCTAGAGCTCACCGCCTGACTGAGGAGGTGAAAGTTGCGCCACAGGAAGATAAACCGCAAAAGACAATATTGCATGTATACACGATTTTGCGTGTGCATCGGATGAGCGGTATAGGGGAATTCCTCGCGTCTTAAAAAGTACACAGAAATTCGGTGGATTTGAGAGTTTGCTCAGTGTAGAGGTCCAAGAGATACAGAGAGGGGGAGGAAGAATATCTGTGCGTGGTTTTTTGATTTCTGCTCTCAGTCGTCTCAGCGAGTCTAGACTGAAGATGCTCTTGGACGCAGGACCGCAGTATCCCACCATAGGAGTCACTACTTTCGGCTCCTCACGGCATCACTCAACAGGCGAAGTCACAGAGAAGAAGTGGCGTTGGGGATAAATCCGTTCGCAGATGGGATGGGCGCCTTCAAAATAAACCACAGCTCCCACGATATTGGCTCCGGACAGACGGCGTTTTCCTCCCAGGCGCCCAGCTACGCGGCAGCTGCCTTGGGACACCATCACCACCCGACTCACGTTGGCTCTTACTCCACGGCGGCTTTCAACTCCACCAGGGACTTTCTCTTCAGAAATCGGGGTTTTGGGGATGCCACCGGGGCGCAGCACAGTCTGTTCGCCTCCGGAAGTTTCGCAGGGCCACATGGACACTCAGATGCAGCGGGGCACCTGCTCTTCCCAGGGCTCCACGAGCAAGCAGCAAGCCATGCCTCTTCCAACGTGGTCAACAGCCAGATGCGGCTGGGCTTCTCGGGGGACATGTACGGACGGGCCGACCAGTATGGCCACGTTACGAGCCCAAGGTCTGACCACTATGCTTCAACCCAGTTGCACGGCTATGGCCCCATGAACATGAATATGGCCGCACACCACGGAGCAGGGGCCTTCTTTCGATACATGAGGCAGCCGATCAAACAAGAGCTTATCTGCAAGTGGATCGAACCGGAGCAACTAACGAATCCCAAAAAGTCGTGCAACAAAACTTTTAGCACGATGCACGAGCTTGTGACCCATCTAACGGTGGAGCATGTGGGGGGACCAGAGCAGACGAACCACATTTGCTTCTGGGAGGACTGCTCCAGAGAAGGAAAGCCATTCAAAGCCAAATACAAACTTGTAAATCATATCAGAGTACACACCGGTGAAAAACCCTTTCCGTGTCCGTTCCCCGGCTGTGGCAAAGTATTTGCTCGATCGGAAAATCTAAAAATTCACAAAAGGACTCACACCGGTAAGATCCGCACAGATTGACCGATTTTTTTAGTGCCAAATCAGTGCTGAGAATGCCTCATCCAAAATATGCATGCAATCAGGGTTATTATTTATTAGGCAGCTGCAGTATCTTCACTGACATGTGATTCAGTGCAGCTGTCGACAGGAAATATTTTATAGGATTTTTTGTTTTGTTTTGCTATTTTATATTAAATATAAAACCATATTTAAATTGAATTTCTTCTTTATGCTACTGTAAATTAGCTAACTCGATTTTATTTAGACAAATGCTGTATGTAAAGAATTAAAAAAGAAAACAATTTAAGAGCCAAATGGCTGTTTTTTAAAAATTCTTTACTGCAATTCAGTTATTCTATTACATGTTTAATCATTTGAACTAAAAATGAAAAGAAAATGTATAATATTCGATTTAAAGCACCACCCGTGTCAAACACTGCATTGTATTTTTCTTGCTTTATTTAGGTGAGAAGCCTTTTAAGTGTGAGTTTGAAGGCTGCGACAGGCGGTTCGCAAACAGCAGTGACCGCAAGAAACACATGCACGTCCACACATCGGACAAGCCCTATCTCTGCAAAATGTGCGACAAGTCATACACACACCCCAGCTCCCTCCGAAAACACATGAAGGTAAAACCCGTTTTTTTTTGTTTTTGGTCTATTTTTTTTTTTTTTGGTTTTTTGTTTGTTTTTTTTCTCCAGTGTTCATCTGGCTGCAACTGCAATTTACAACTGGATTTTGCTGCTTGAAATTTAGACTGGAAACGAGATAAAAATATTTATGTTTTGTATGATATATTGTAACAAGATGTCCCAGTTTTAACCCCCCCCCTTTTTTTTCCATGTAGTAACAGAAACACAAGTTAATTTGTCTTGACACTTTCTTTCTTTAACCGACAAATCAGATTAAGATCTTAATGGAAATAATTATGTTTTGGGTATGCTTTGTTTTAGAATTCTACACATGTCCAAAACAGTCAGATTAGGGCTTTTAATTTGTTTTGATGAAATTCTTATGTCCTGTGTTTGAACAAAAATAAAACGAAGACAAACACCCTTTGCAGCACGATTCTCAAAACCTGTTTCTCATTATTGCAGGTCCACGAATCCACCAATCCAGGACCGCAGCCATCTCCAGCGGCCAGTTCAGGGTACGAGTCCTCCACACCTCCCACCATAGTATCACCGTCCACAGAGAACCAGAGCAGCAGCTCCATATCACCAGCAGCCTCAGCAGTACACCACACAACCAGCCACAGCACGCTGTCGTCAAATTTCAATGAATGGTACGTGTAAATATTTTTGAGAAAAAAAAGAAAGAAAGAAAGAAAAAAGACTGCAGAAATAATAATTAAAAAAAAGAACTGCTTGGAGTCAAAGACTTTATCAAGTCAGCCAGTGAAACGAGGACTGAGAAAACATGGGAGGCCCAAACGATCAATAAAAGGCTGCCTTAATGTCAGTGAAAGAGAATGCATGGACAAAAAGGAGGCGAGGACAGCCACCGACTTAAACTTTTTTCCCCCCTAAATATTTCTTTGAGTCTTTATTTTTACTGAGAGACTGCTCAAAAGAGATCTCAAAAAGCATGCTATCTGCGGGTAGAGGCCTGAATTTTTGTACATAAGGATTTCACCAAGTTGGAAAAAAAATGTAATATTTTATTTTGTAAATAGTTCTATCACAGTTTAAGGGAATTTGTGAAAATGTGGTCCCTAGATATATGGAAAAATGAGATGGTTTTAAGAATACTGCGATGAATAGACTTCATTGAAAAGAATGTTATAGTTGTGTACCAAATGTGAATTATTCAGTATTACTACAGTCTACACGTCGACCTAACCGACTCTTAGTATTAATGTGCTTTTGTAGCCTATTCAGTGCAACATTTTCGTCCAAGGTCCAGTTTGAGTAGCACAGTATCATTGTTGTTATTTAATGTCATGTCGATAAATCGTGTAGTGAAAGCCTGAAATTCCGTGTCAATCTGTTTATGTAGTGATAATTATAAAATCTCTGTCAATTGCTTTGTCTGAAAGGAAGTATTATGTAAGTAGCTCAATTTTCCATATTTATCCGCATGTAAAGGACCGGTAACATGTTAGAAATGATCGGTATTTATGGAGAAATGCGCTCGTATGTAAAATTTAGTTTACACAAAAATGTTTGGATACATTTCGTACTATATTAAAGGATTAAAAATACAATAATGCAATGCGTTGGAGGTTATTGGTTTCATTAGTGTTTGAGGTTGATCTCAACATGAGTGCTGTGTGAAACTAATGGGTTCTTTTTATAGGATGCATCACCAAAAACAGACCTTTTTCCACCATGATAATCCATTTAGTACAGTTTCGATGGAAGAATAATTGCACGGTTAGTTGCACAAATAATTTTAAATCCTTGGTGTGTGTGTGGGTGCTTTTGCAAGCGCGTGTGTGTATGTGTGTGTGTATGTGTGTGTGTGTGTGTGTGAGAGAGAGAGGCACCAGCTCGTTTTGAACCTAAAGGTTTGCCGTGGTTTAAACACGCTGTCACAAGTTCCCTGGCAGTCGATAATAAGTAAATTCGCTCCCCAGTCTGCATCTTCTGTTTATCCAAAATTAACATCCAACACTTTGCCCTCCAGTAATGTGCAAATTAAATCGATTAATCACGGCGGTTGTTCCTCGGTGTAAACCGGAATATTTTTGCGTTACTTAATTGTTCGGGAATCTAATTTTCAAATCTAATTTTTCTTTTCTGCGTTTGTCGGATTTCATAGATTTAGGGAGCGCTGGTGTGTTAGTCTGGCCCCTCATTGTTCCTGGCTGCAGCTTGCTTGACCGCCCCATTAGGCAGAGATCACATCAGCAGCCGCCACTGATCATGGTTAACACTGCCAGTGTGCACGGAGCCACGATCTGTCAGTCTGCAGCCTTGTAAAAGCTGCCGCACATGCCCCGAAAGAGAGCCGCACAGCAAATTTAACTTTAAAAATGTACATATAGCAAGCAGAGGAGGCGCGTGCGTGAGCGCGCGCGCGTCACACGTCTATATCAGCAAAAATAAAAAATAAAAACGACTCCCACCATCTTAGATGATTTGTTGAAATGTATTGAAATGTATTCATATTTTCTTTTCACGGACTATTAGATTTGGAGATAAATGAAGGATGGTAATAAAATGACTTTTTCGACTCTATTTAACACTATCTATCTGGTCCCAGTGCAGATGCTGCACTCATGCACCGCTATGGAAAAGACGCACTCCACGCCCGTGCAGTGAATTCGTTTGCAGCTTTATAGAAAAATGTTCACATGCAACTTGAAATATAAATAGTTTAAAGTGGATGTGTTAAAACTGGCTCCTGTGGTTTATGGGCTGGCAGATAGTCCACACGTGCATTTTATTTAAATATAAAGTTGATGCCAAATTGACAAATGTTTGAGATAAAAGCTCAATCCCCCCCCCCAAAAAAAAGAAATAGTTTATTTATCATTTGAGGGAAAAGCCTTTAAATATGAAATTATGTTTTGAGTCCAGACTAATAATAATGGAAGACGCTCATCGTGGAATAGATTTGAGCTTAGATTGGATTCACAGTTTTTGCCTCCTAATGGCCACAGACTTGAGTTTACCCCCCGTCTTTTTTTTTTAACATTTCCCTGCAGATGCTTTCAGTGAAGAGTGAAACAAAAACCTTTGAGAAGGAAAAAAAGAAAAAAAAACAGACGATAGCTTTTTACCCTGCCAGTACAACTGAATGCAAAGCATGGGACTTTACTATTTAATTTTTACTTCATGGTTCTGCCGTATTACTTTACACTGAACATACACACGGTGTCGATAATGAAATGCTCGTAAAAGAAGAGTCGACGAGAGGCTGCAGGCGACTTCTATCAGTCTATAGGGCTGATGGTGACTCCAGATCAAATAGGAGCGTAGGAAAAACATCCACTTTAAATGTATTTACGCTCGAGTCTGGAAATGACAAACAGATATCTGGAAAGCGCAGGCGCCAGCGTCATGAATATTTATTACCCGTACTTGTGGCCAGTAAACCGAGCCTGACGTTTGTGTTACCAAGGTAGACACACTGCAGCTTATCTGCGCTTCAAATATCAAACAGGACGGTCGTCCACCCTTTGGGTTTTTTTTTTTTAATGCATCTGCATTTAAAAACACGTTCCCATTTTTTAAGTTGTGGCTGTTCTTAATGACTGTTTGATGTTCCGATTTTTTTCCCTTTTTTAAAAAATTTTTTAACAAGCAATTCACATTTCCAGATAAATGCAACTTACTCAGGAACTCTGCACCGACACGTGGAGTATAGTCCACCATCAGAAGAAAGCTATAATCCATGCTCCTTGATGGATGAGGTGCCCATGCTTTTGCCAGCGCTCTGATGTGCATGCCCAGCTGCCGTCACTCAGTGAGAACTAAATCAATAAGTTAAACATTTGCAGTGGGGGTTTAACTATTAGGTTTCCGGTAGAGATTGGCAAGTGATATCATTTTTTTTTTAAACTGCTACAGAGTTTAAAAACTTAGGAGGCTACGCCCCGAGTTGCAAGTCGTGAAATAACTTGCGACAACACTATCCTACAGCCCCCATCTGCTGGGCTTAAGGGTTCTAATACAAAAAGGTCAAATTCAAGTCAAGGCCACTTTAGTCTACTGGCATGCAGACATTTCGAAACCTCCAAGAAACCCTGTCTTATTTGCAGCTATAAAACGACTTCAGTGCCAGAGTCTGGGTAATGGAGCAATCCATCCCACACTGAACATCTAAGTTTGCATACAAACACAATCCAGACGTTGATTTACAGAAAATTTACAGGAAGTTATTTTTAATCTTAATGCATATTAAGTGGTTAGGTGGTATACAGAGAGACAGTCGTTTATTTTGTTTTTATTTTTGTGGGGTCGTGCCCCTCTGAAATTTGATTGTATCATTTATTATTCTTGTTGTTATTGTTGTTCTTATTCTTCTTATTCCCACTGGCTTTAGACAGAACTTCGCTACCAAGAGAGAAAATGAAAGCTGCGTTCATGTAAACATTTAATTTAACATAGATGTGTGGCATTATCATCCCACAGCATAGTTTTAAACGCATTTGAATTCAAAAAGCTACCATCAGAATCTCGTTAAAAGCTGAATTTTGATTGGTTTGGTTGATTTGATTGGGGTGCTGAATCACTGTTGGAAACTCTTGCTAAATCCTTGTTTCTTACAAACAGCAGCTCTTACAAGTACTTTAAGCTGAGCTTCCACATGTGTAATCTGCTGGGACCAACGCTGCACTGGAGCAGCTCGCCGGTTTGTCCGTGACAGGCAGAGGAAATCTGTCTTTACAAATGGAATGTCCAGCTGTTGTGAAAAGATGCCATTTTCTAGACAAAAACACATATTATATATATATATTTTATATATTTTTTCCCTTTTGTGTAGTTGTTGTTTGGCTGCCTTGTGATAATCCAGACTGGAGCTCATATAGTTCGCAGCTCTTTTTATTTAACCACATCACTGATTGGGACATTAATCTCCGCTTTGCCACCACAGTTCCCGCGTCGGGGTTGGAAAAGGTTCGTTATAGTGAAACATAGGCTCACGGTGACCCCTATTGCATCAGTTGTGAAGTCTGACATGCTATTAAGTTTAGACCATGCAGGAGATTTGTGGAGGCGCTGACACCGTGTTGTCGCGTCCCCTTTGACGTGCTGCTAAATGAGGCCACCCCAATTAGCGCTTTGCGGCGGGGTGAGACTGCTGCACACCTCAGCCTTCAGGAAAAAAAAACAAAAAACAAAGAAACAAAAAACAAATAGTCATCGTCTGATGCCCTTTTTTTTCTGTAAAAAGTCAAGTGAACGCGCCTCATTCACAAATGCGCATATCAAATAGCCTGCTATTTGCTTGGCGATTGTGGATCTTTGTGGTGGTGCTCAAGGGCACTTTGGTGGTAGTAGTTAAGTGAATGTAGACCTCCTCTTTAATTCAGCAAACAGAACTGCAAATCGACACACTTCCGGTTCCAAAGCGTTGCTTATTTAACCCTTCCTGAGTCGCAGAAGCAGTTAAAGGACCATTTCACTTTTTAAACGATTTACTTTTTTCTATAGCAGGTTCCATGTCTTTTATTTTAATTCGAAATATGGGCATATTTTACTCGTCTTCACAAATATTTGACAAGTATTTGTAAATCCTCTCAATCATCTCATTGCTGACATAACTCAGTGCTTTGTTTACATTTGGACCAGTGAGTGAAGATGTGAACATGTTTTTAAATTAAATTCACCAGCTCTAATGAAATAAGCCCATATTTTAATTTCATGTGGCTGAAACAAAACCGTTGGTGCATATGGTACATCACTGCACTGTTCAGTGGAGAGGCCTTCTCACTTACAGGGCAGCTTGTCAACATCTGCTTATCTGATGACTCTGATAATGACTCCTTATTTCGCAGTGTGGATTGACCAGTCAAAGATAATCACTGACAGCTTCCTGTCCATCCACTGCACATCACAGTGTTTGTATAAAAGTGCATCATAATCTGGCCTGCAAAGAAAACATGGCTGTGAAATCATAGCACTCCAAGGACTTAATAGTTTCTTGAAATATTAAATCTGATATGAAAAGATGTTTTGGTTTCATCCTCTTGCATGCTCTTTTGTACTCCCCAGACTTTAACAATGAGTCCAAATTAACCTATTAGCTATTATTCTGAGTACATGGCATGTGGTGTCCTCCTGTTAACTGGTAACAGACCAGACACAGTATATTTGTTGCCATTTGCACATTAGGATAAAAACACCCTTTTTGAGTTGTGAACATATTCTATACAAATTATCTGTTGGATTACAGCCTTGTTGTGGGAATTCCATTTTCTAGGCTTTTAGCTGATTTCTTGATGTGCTCTTTTAAAAAGAAAAAACTCTCTGACGTGTGATCATAGCAAGTGAAAGGTCACAATGCGTGCTTTCCTCACAACGCACACAAAGCAATGGAAGCTTGTGATACAAATGTGCAGTCACAATTTAACAAGAACACAAAGATTAATTTTTAAAAATTGAATACCAACCAGGATTTGTTCTCATTAACACCACCTCAGTGAATCTAGCAATCACACCACCCTCTGCACAACCACTTAATCTTTGGGTTGCTTGAAATTCTTTGTCGTTTTCCTGTTGGGCTGCTGCCTAAAACCTTCAAATATTTTTCAGAGACAAGGAGCAATAAATATGAGTTGTTTTGCTTGCCTGGTGTTTTGAGTGCAGATATTTTAAATAAAAATGGATCCCCCCCCCTCCTCAGAGTAAATCATTCCAAAGGAAAAGAAAAAAATGTGTGTGTGCAATGAAACAAACTGGAATCATAATTTCCCTGGTTAGTTGGCTTGTGCCTGCAGAATTGCTGCTATTTCCAATGCTATGTTAATATCGGCTCTTTTTTTTTTTTTCTTCTTCAAACATTTGGTGCTTTGTAATTGTTCTGGCTCACTGTTGTTCAGTTTGATTCTGATAATGGAAGGACATCCATCATTAGAGTCCAGTGCACACTGTGGCTGTATATGTGTTTGCCATGAGAGCGTGTGCATCTGTAGACATTTTGCATTCATTATTATTCAAGCGTTTCTGACATCAAGCCTATTCAGAATGGCATAAAAATGCAGCAGTGTCATCAAGCCAAAACCCTAATCCCTGCATTAAAATGTTGCGACTCACAGGAAACAGAGCGATAAAAACACATTTTCATAGCACATTTGCGCTGACCTTAACAAAGACATTTAAGCCATTCTGGTATCTTCTTGCAGCCAGTATCCAGAAGGTATCAACAGAACAATGCAGTCTAACAGCAGATTAACAGCATCCTGTCGAAATGTGCTGATTGATGCAACACATCAGTCCTATTCCACCTCTCAGCACTGCATTCATTTATAATTATAGTAGCAACACAGAAAGAGAGTGATTAAAAGTAAAATTTGGCAAACAAAAATGTGGTATGTAAGGTATCATCATAACAGTGCGGCTGGCATGGAATATTTTTCACCAGCTGCCTCAGCAGGACACAGGTGGAAATGAAACTTGACTGGTGATGGGAGCCAAGAAAGACCTGGAAGCTGAATGTGTCTGTCTGTGTGGGAGTGTTTGTATGACTGTGTGCACACACACACACACACATATACATACACATCAAGTGCAGAACTCAAGAACGCAGGATATTAGCTGTCTAACACGGTCAGAAGACAGAATAAGAGGGCTGCACTATATGTGAGAAGGAATCCAGAGAACAGACCACGTGCTGCATGTTACTGAAACACACGATCAGACATGGAAAGGAAAAGAACTCGAGTTAATGCAACTGTTTGAACAATAGCAAGCCTGTTTAAAATTAAATGCAATGTTTTACTGGGGGAAAAAAAAGACATTAAGTGAGGTGTGCCAAATTCTTTCCTACAATTCCCTCAATAAAGGACCAACCTGTGCACAGCACCTGGGGCCCTCAAGTATCTCGCAGTTCGATTTTATGTCTGTGACTCCAGTGTTCCATGATGTCACACTTAACCGGATGGTACAATGTGGTTTAGGTGTGAATAGATGAAAAATCTGTGATGTACAGTGTCACATTGCTTGCTGAAGCTACAGTGACCTCTGCACTCTTTTGACAGGGATGTGAAGAAATGGTGAGAAAGCACCTCTGATGATACTGAATACATCCAGGGCTTTTCTAATTATTTTAAGCGGGCATGGGGAGTTTAGCATGCAAAAGGGCACCACCGAAAGGTAATACAATCAACATGTAACTGAAAACATGATGTAATAAGTGAGAAGGAGGTTGAGTAAAGGGTTATTCTGTAAAACATCAAGACAAAGGGCAAGTTGAAAGCTTGCTTTCATTTTTATGACTCTAAGTATAAGGGATCTGATAAACAAACACAATTCTCTCTTTGTCTGTGGCAGCACTGCTCGGCCACAGTGTGGATTACTTTGTTTTATATAAACATGGTGGCAGGCAATAAATCCATCTATATCTAAGTGAGTGACCAACCGTTTGACAGGCGCAACTGTGATAATTCAATTTGTCTGCTAATAATAATTTCTAAATAAAATGTTACACAGTATAAGGCATGTGTATCCCATTTATTCCAGTTCGGTGTTGCTCACTCATGGTTTGATTGATAATGATTGGCCCAAATTTGCGTGGTCCAGGTGTTTGCCATTTATTATTTTTCCACCCCCTCCAATTAATCACTAATTGGTCTTTCCACCTGCAACAGAAAATATACCGCAACTGCGGCCAAAAACCTCACACTGCCACTTCTTGATGAAAATGTACTGAAATATTTTTGGGTAAATGCTAAAGGTTTCAAGGTAAAAACAAAAGAACACATAAAAATAATAATGCCTCTTATGACTTCATTTCTGCAGTATTTGCATTTGTATTTTTTTTATCGTTGCTGCTCATGACACGGCCTGTGTTTAAAGATTCGGATATTTTGACTAGCGACTGCTTCTGAGTTTAATGTTTGCAGTGTCAGGATAGTCCTATCTTGGCTGAGGTAAGGTCATTGTGTAAAAAGTGACATAACTATATTATATGTCTACATATGGAAACTCAGAGTGAAATGTGTTTTAATCATGTTGCATCAATAAAGATCTTTTTTAAATCACAAAATGTGTCACAGTGAGAGAGTAATGTACTGTGTTTGTAGTAACTCTGACTTACCTGGATGCTTTCTATCTAATATCAAGGCTACCTGTATTGCTTTAAACACCATGTACACTTCTACCTTGCACGGGTATGGCAAAACCACTCCAGTGAAAGGGCAAATAAAATGTTAGCACTCATGAAAGGTCAAGTCCCTCCGCGAGATCAGATTCTGAAAAACAGCTAAGCTTTAAACGACTGACAACATCTAAATTTCTAGAGGAAAGTTGTGGAAAGCGGCATTGCAGCTAAATGCGAGCCCACATCAGAGCAAAAATGCTTGTATTGCACAAGCAATGTTGCATTGTGGGTTTGTAGCTTACTGAGAACTTTTCAGCAGCCTTTGCAACTAGAAAAACACGAATGTTCGGGCTTTGCATGCACCGCAAATGCTCTAGATGGATCACACATAGCAACATGACAATCCAGATGGTAATATCTTAATGCTTTCATTACAGCTAGTCTATGTTGTATATGGATATTTTAAAAAAAAGGGTCTATTTGCTCACACCAAAGCAAATAGCACGAACAGTGTTTAAGTGTCACATTCATTACATGACTTGTCTGCAGCCACTTCAATCACTTTTTCTACTTTATGTTTTCTTTCTTTTTATTTATTTATTTTAATGTATGACAGCCCCCTGCCCTGCATCCACACTCAGCTATTTGTTATAAAGCCATGCACAGCAGTGGTTTGTGTCTAATGGAGACGTGTTTATAAGTCCTTTAAAAAAAGCATCCAGCTGAACTTCTCACTAAAGGTTGTTTCCAAACTTATGTGATGTAAGTATCCATCTGTCATCACTTCACAGAAAGCTGGAGCCCGTCATCAAACGGATAAATGGCTGCATGTTGCTACCTAATGGTGAGTGCAGTGATTGTTTGAAAGCGGCCATTTCTGCAAATCATTTTAATATATATATTTTTTTATTTTAAATCACTCCTTATTTTGTTTGGATTTTCTTCTCTGAAAATAATTGGTTTACACTTAAAATCGCAATCTGTAATTGAGTGTCACTGTGGAGACTCTTACTGATGCACCACTGGCTTTGTTTATGGTTTTTGCATTTATGTGATTTAACTATTTTTTAATATGACAAAATTATGGGCTGGATAAGGTGCTGAACCGCAGTGAAACTTTCACAGTTTTTGCTTACTTTAAGTTTTATAACAAGATAAATAAATCATTTTCTGGCCCCGTAAATGAATGTTAAATTTGAACTTGAATCCAAACCAGTAAAGATCAGATTCTGTTTCCATGAAAGCATTCCGATCATATGAAGTACAAGGAGAGTGAACACAAAAAGCACTCAGGCGCCTTCTTCTTTCGCCCCTTTTTGTGCTTTGCACAGGAAGAGAGATCAAATGAGGATTAGAGTCCATAAAAATACATCTTTAAAATAGTGTTAGCTTCAAGCACTGCAAGTTAATTATAACCAAAGGGAGTGTGTGTGTGTGTGCGTGTGTATGTGTGTGTGTGTGTGTGTGGGGGGGGGGATTAGTGTTTTGATCCCTAGCCCTGTTAAACAAAATGGTGACTTACTGTAAGGTTTGAACAGTTTATCCCACCGGGTTACAGGTCGATTCTCTGTACAAGTACACTGCAGCTTGTGTTCGCTGAGCCTTCAAGAGCAGAAAACATATCACATATCTGTTTTTGTGAATCAGTGTTAAGTGTTATATTAATATGGAGAGGATAAAAAAAAGGGGGGGGGCGTGCTGTGTTTTAGACATTAATAATTAAACTTCACCTTTGACCTAAACTGAAATGACAAATTGAGTTGAATGTTGTGATATGTGCACTTGTACAATAAGACGTACAAAAGCAGAAAAGGGACGTTTAGGATTATTTTCATGCCTACTTTTGGAGACCTATGACTGATGAGCCATCACAGACTGTAAATAAATTTAAAGTTACATCACTTGGTGGCTTTGTACTGCCTCTGCTAAAACCCAACCCAACCATGGCTGCGTGCAGCGTTTCAGTAAATCACTCATTCCTGACACGTTTGCTGATGGTGTTTGACTAATCTCAAACATCCATTAGAAAACTTTTTTTTTTCTTTCCAAGCATATGTCTCAGAACATCCAAAATTAAATAATTTCTTGTATTTTTCACTTCTTTAAAGTGTTTTTCCCTTTGTCTGCAATTAAGTTTATTCAAGTTGAGTATTGTTGCATGTGCAGATGGTTTGGAGAAGCATCAATCTCTGTCAGCAGTGTAATAATGCAGACATTCCATACTGGGACACTTCATGAGCAGAGGAGGCTCATGAGAGGGGGAGTTCCCTAAATCAAATAAAGGCTTGTGTTCTGGCTGAAGTCTGAGAACCAGCACCCCAGTGAGGATGCAGTGGGAATGAAATTATATGTAGCCCCCTGGTTACACTGTCTGCGTTTTTATATATTACAGTTCTAGAAATGCTGTTATGGTTTATCAAATAAATCTGCATGTAACATTTAATAAAATGCTAATCCATGCAGTGTGAAGCTCTGACCTTGTTCGTGAATTAGAATCATAATGTACATAGAAAATGATTTAATTTTAACACTGAGCCCTTTTTACAAATACCTCTTATCCCAGTCAGATGTTCTTTGAATGTGCAGTAAGAATTTTATGCAATATGAATACTATGAGAAAAAGGTGTTTTAAGTTTCACAAATCTTGCCAATCTTAGCCAAGCTGGTCTCACAAGCAGTAAGATACATCTCGATTTATTCCATTTAAAGAGTTTTCTGGCATCTATCGCTTACAGCGATCTTTCATCCATCTGAACATGGATTCCAAAGCCATAAAATGTTGGCAGCACTTCTGATTCAACTCCCAGTACCTCCCTTGACTTTGTGCCCTGGCTTGATGTTGACATCACATGTAGAAAATTCTTGGGCACACACTGGAATAACACATGGAAAGTGCTGGGGCTGTAGGGAGACATGGGATGGAGAATGATAAGACTGGATGCCCTTCATCTTTCTCTCTGAATACAGGCCTAAGTCAATTTTACTCTCAGCATGAGACTTTCTCCAGCCCAAGTTTTGAGTAAATCCAATCAGCTGTCCACAGGATTGAGATGTAGCATGTCACTGATGACAGAGTTTGCTGTATGGCAAAGATGCAGTCTAGCATTTTTAATAAGACATTGCTCTATAAGCTCATCCTCAAGTAATAATTATCATTTAATAGGAATTACGCTTTAAGACTTTATGTAAATCAGCTAAAGTTTACTTTTGGTCTACACAGTTTGCTTTCATAGAACAAAATTTGCTCGCAGCTGGTTATAAATTACCATTTTGTATACCATTAATATTCCAGTATAATAAAATAAATCAAATCATGTCAAACCCTTTACCAAAATGTCATAACACCAAGCCAACAACGCAAATTTAAAGTTGTCTGAAATGCGTTTAAATTTAATACAGTTACACAAAAAAAACAAAACAAAAAAAAAAACCAAGCTGATATTTATGGGTCCTCTTTCATGTTGTGTGGCGACCAGAGAAATAAGCTCTGAGTTCAGCATGGCATTGCTTGAGTGCTTTGGCATAGGAGCATAGCATGAAATCCCTCAGTCTGCCAGGTGCAAGCTCCCAAATTATACTTTCCCCAAATGCGCATCAACAGTTTTGACAGGCGGACTGTACAGTGGTATTCTACACTCAACAGTACTGCTGTTCCAGGAAGACAGAGCACTCATACATCACATATGCACACAGCCCACCCCACAAGCTTAACTTGATTTTTTTTCTTTTTTTTATGAGCACCTTCTCCTCTCCGCTGCTCACTCTTTTTCCTCTTCTCCCTCACTCTTTTTTTTTTTTTGTTTTTTTTTTTTGGATTGGCTTGATTCCATGCTCATTAGCATGTCCCATTATCTTTTGGAATATTCAGGGGAATGTTTCCAGTTGCTGCCATTCCAATTATTATAATATACAACATGGTTCATGACTTTCAAGTTTCTGGAAGTGCTTCAGCTTTTTGTCAAGGTCCTCAGTCACACATGAGGGCTGTAGATTTTTCAAGGGCATCTGTTCCAAGCTGGCCCAGAAGAGAGACAACACAGCAAATAGGGGGGTGGGGAGGGGGCTCAGAGCAAGCTGGAATGATCCACCTAGAATTTGTTGAATCAAATCCTTGCACCTGGATATAATTGTCTTGCTGCTGTGCTGGGAGTTGCTACTGCCACAATGAGACCAAATTAGTGGCCTGAAAATGGCGACCTGTCAAGACACGGGGCCTCACCTGGTATCATATTTTACCAAGACAAAACACTTTCCTCGCATTGTTGGTTAATGATTATTTTGTTTATGAGCTTGGATAACTACACAACTCTGATTTTTATTTTGTCTTTTTTTTTTTTCACCCTAGATGAAGTGCGTAAAATCGAGCTGCACAAAACCGACTAACGCAGCGCAGTGTCACAGCATCGCAAAGTGCTAAATGAATCATTTACATGTGCACAAAATCAAACTCAAATGGTGTTTTGTAGTATTTAAATCCTTTTTCTTTGTCTCGATTTAAGTTGGGTTTTTTGTGCCTTTTAGAGAAAAGATCTATTGTGCAGCTCAGATTAGCCAACATCTGGTTTGTTGGTGAACCGATGCACATGTATCATCTCCCTAGTTCACCATACGGATACATGATAAATAAAGGATTTACATAAATACTCTATCATTTAAGAAATTAAGACATTGTAATAGCATACCAGACTATTGCAACCACACACTAATCACTTCTTACTTTAGGTCAGGGGAGTCATTTCATTTGTATTCATTCAAATCAATAACTTAGGCACACAATTACATGTGCAAACTCACTTAAGTGCAACTGTCTTGGGTCAGCCTGGAGCCTCTCTGATTGTGTGAAGGGAACAGAATTACATCTTCTCAACTAAATTATGCAGTTTACTGAGATGGCAAGGATAAAGAATTACAACCATGGGGGGTCTGGACAATAACTACTAACACTGATGAATCTCATGGAAGATAACACAAGGCCTCTAAGAATATTAATAGTACGCCCTCTATTTATATTCCTGCATAAATTCTAGCTGTATATGAAGTTTATGGTATTCATTTTCCACTGTGACGAATTAATATTGTTAGATTATTAAAAAAAAAAAAAAAGCTTCCCGTGCATTTTTTAATTTCATTTTTAATCTTGGCAAGTTTTCAACTAAAGAAAAAAAAAAACATCATTTATTACAGTTTGCATTATAATCCGGGGATCTGCTAGTTTAAATCTTGTGTGGATAAAAGATTACACAAGGCTTTAAACAAATTTTGATTCTTACATACTGTAATTAAAATCAGACTTGAAATTAAAAATGGTTCTGGTGTTTAGTTTTATGGATTGGAGCAGAGAAAGCATTTTATATTATGCTTCTTTGATTCATCAGTGAAACGCTGTTTTGGCTTGGACCTGGCAGCGTTTTAAAGCGATGTGGTCGGAGCTTAGTCGTGTGTCTAATGGTTGCAGGGTGAAGCGATTTAAGCAATGTGGCAGCATCAAGGCCTCTTAATGTTTTCTGAAGGATGCGCTGTTGAGGCTTTGGATTGGAGACCATGTTGGAGATGAAATTCAAAATCATGAAATAATGTTTCAACCAGTATAAAGACATTTTAGTCAGCTCATTGAACTCCAGTGTGTGCCCCCTAGTTAAAAACATTCCTAGAACCATTTAGTGTACCATGAAAACAAGACTTTTCTGTAACGCATGGAAAATACGCATCCAGTCGGCTCATTTACACACGATAAAAGAGGTTTTTTGAGGAAGCAATTGCTAAATCTGGAGTAATCCATCACAGTTTCTCTGTTTCTGCACCTGCATGGTGAGGGAAATCCTCAGGGGTTTGGGGCTATAGACAGTGTGGTTCATAGTGTAATGGTTGGACCAGCTGGCAGGTGTGCCCCAGAAGTTTTTCTGCCACCTGCACACCGGACAGTCCATAAATGGTGTAACTGTTGTATTGCTTAGCTGGACAGAGAGATACACCTGAGCCCGAATAAATTAAATGCTTAATGGTTCTGCCTTCTTCTGCTAGAGAGAAGGTGAAAAATCATCCACAGGATCTCTGGAATCGGATTTTTTTTTTCCAAGCCTCACATGGTACTTGATAAAGATGTAATAACATGAAGAAAACAGCTTGATTAAATCAATTTGTCGCCCTGCTGTTTATGATTTAACTGTAAACATTTTTTTATTTGTCTCCAGTATGGTTGGCAAGGAGAAGCTTGATAACATCTGGATTAAATGGATGGGCAAAACAAGAACAGCAGAAGGCATAAATTACATAACAACTGATGAGACACAAAGGATTTCACAATAGTCAGATCTATATTTATATAACAGTTTACACATTAAAACCATTGTAATAAATGAACTCGTCAAAGAACAATACAACATGTCAAATGATGCCATTTTGTCAGATGCTGAGTGCATCTCCAAATTACCCCAAAGGTGTCCTTTGGCAGAGAGTTATAAAACCTCCCTAAAAGATCCACTAAATCCATGTTAGGAGGTTGAATGGGTGGCAGTGGAGTAAGTTTGTCAGGTAGGAGACTTGTTGACATTTTTTTAAAACTTTATTTTCACTACTTTTCACTTTTGAGTTCTCTTGGTGGTTTATTTAGACATCAACAACTACTTAGGGAAAGTTAGGAAAAGATCCTGGTTTGGGTTAAAATAAGACCCTACACAGCATTCTCCTTGCACTTTTAAAAACTAACACTTGTGCAATGCTTTTATGGGGGTGCAAGGGGCCTTTCCAAGCATCTAATTTATATGTGACTAGATTGGAGTGACAGACAGGTGCATCAAGGGACAGACTCCAAAAGAATTTGTAGTTTGGAGACACCGGTGGTAGTATTTGAAAGCTCAGGGATCAGGGATGTGTAGTTACATTTTAAAATCAAGTTAGTCATGGCCATGAGTAAAATGTACACTGGTGTTGTCATCTTTCAATGTGGTAGACCTCACAACCATGGTAACCTAAAAAAACATGGACCTTTGTTTAACACTGTAAAACGGTCTGGTTTTTTGTACACGCCAATCTTTTCTCATACGCTTTAGCATCTAAATTTAACCAAGCAGTTTTGCTGCATAAACTTAACCGAGTGAGCAAAAAGAAAGCTTAAATGATCCAACAAACACTTGAAGTTCCTCTCCCGATTCAATCAATGTACCTCCAAAGCCAGACTTTGCATCTCTTTCAAACTGAAAACTGTCTTGTGTGGCATTTTGGGAACGCTTACAATCCACTTCAGACAGAGGACTTGTTAACCATTTAACACTGCTGGTGTTGCTTGTAGCTAAGTTTGTAGGCTGCTAAGTTGATGCTGTTATTTACAAAGTGCTTAGTATGAGCAGTGGTGTGTGTGATCAGTTTTTGTTTTTGCTGTTTTCGGCATATTGTCCAGCACTGAAATTGTAGGTCATACATTTTAGGAGAATTACAACATGCTGAAGACAACAGCTTGTTAACAACCTTCATTGGAATTAATAAAGTGGGCAAACTTGCTCCAATAATGTTATTGGTGCATAATACAAGACATTTTAGTATGAAATGAATTATTACTTCAGAACATAGTTCATTCTCATGCCTCCACGCAAGTGAATACTAAACGTTCAATATTTACAATAATTACAGTTTAATAATTGCAGTAATCACAATTCATTATAAATGGCATTGTTGTGATTTGTTCATCATTTTCAACTTAATAGCCTCCTGATAAATGTCAAATTCAGCAGTCACAGAGGTTTACATTTTTCTGTTGACAAACACTGCTAATCTAGTATTAACCTGGTTAAGCTCATCAATACAGTTGGCATTGTACAACATCTCGCAACTGATTGTTTCTGATGCATTTAAGAAGAAACTGTTTTGCCCCCAGTCTTGTCCCTAAATGTGTGCGATTAGTGCTCGGTGAACTATTTGTCATGTCACTGAAGAGATGTGTGATTCAAGCCAAAAGAGACAATGGAAAGGAGGAAAGACTACAGTGTTACTGTGAGCTAGTGTACACAGAAAGATTTGATGTTTATCTCCCTGATGATATCAAATGCAACTACGTTCATTTTTTTTTTTATCTTGGAAAAAAAAAAAACAACAGTTTTTGCTTTCCACACAGAGCTTCCAAGCCAGCCGAAGCTCCCAAGTGTACTCTTTGCGTGGGCCCGTCTGCAGCAGTTTAATTTCTACTTCTTGAGATTTAAACTGTGGCAGCAACACATAGTATAACAGCTCCCTGGAGAGAACCAGTGATAGCACTCCAGTGCATGAGGTGATATTATGTTTAATGTGTCGGTTTATCCCTTGAGGGGTTCCCAACATCTGGTCTGCTTTTAATTCCTTGAATGCTCCCACTTCCATGTTTTTCACTTCTCCTGAGTATCACGGGATATAGATATTGCTAAGACTGAATGGGCCTTTTTTTCTTTTTTTTTTTTACACTTATATTTTGCAGTTGTCAGTGTGGCGGTCATTAAAAATTAGGCAGTGTTCCTTAAGTATCCCTCTCCTGTTTCATTTTCCAGTTCCTGCCCTTGCATTGTTAATTTTGGATTGATTTTTTTTTAATGTTTTGGCAGGTTAATCTTTATAGGTTTCAGTGCTACCTGAAATTACAGGTACCTAAGGCAGTGCTCTGAAGACCTCTGCAGCTATCCTTTAGTTAGCTGTCCCATATTAGAGGCCAGCTCTGTGCAGTAAAAGACCCTGCCGGAAACTGGGTTTGATTTGTTGATGTGAGTGCGCTGAGGGCAGAGTGGGGGCCAAGCATTAATGGGATCGAGACAATAGGCCATCACTAATCAGAGACCTCAAGGTTGCCATGAGGTTAATTGTAATGCAGGTGGCACTAGGGGAGGGGGCGAATAAGAAATGTTGACTCCTTTACTGCCTTGGCGGCCATTGTGTTGCAACACCAAGCCCTGGGGCTAGGATTTGGCTTTCTCTCTCACTCTTTCCCCTGTGCCCTCTTTACCTTTTAATTTCTTATTATCCACTGATTCCCATTCAGCCTCCATGGTTTAAAGAAAACCTTTTGCCACATGTCAAAGGAAATGTTAATATTGAGCCTGTTCTTACTGTTGTGATGCGTGGCAAACTATTGTGAGGCTCCACTGGTGATTCAACAGTGCATTTCACGTTCACTGGAAGCACTCCTGTTGCATCATTATTTGTTTAAACTGACAGAAACAGTAGTCCTTGCTTGCTTTTGTGTCAGTGAAAGACCATATCAAAACAAGAGCTTAGTCATGAATACACAATAGAAGCAGTATGTGTTTTAGGTTTTGCTGTTTCTTTTGACCATTTGTTCAGAGGCTGAACTGAGCTGCATTTACCATGCTCATGTTTTCAGAGTGTTTCAAGGAAATAGCACCGAAACGCTGAGTTTATACACCGTTCTCATAAATCTACACACGCAGGCGTCGTTTATTTTGCTGAGAAAATACAGCTATAAAAACAATTAATCTCACTTTTTTTTATGCAAAAATAATGAGAACATTTCTTAACACACAAGATAAGTGTACAAAATGTGTAAAAAATATGTAAAAGATCATGCATTTTATTTTTACCCCTATAATGCTAGCAGTAAGTAAAAAATAAAAATCACACTAATTCAAGCATGATTCAATGTTTTCATGGCAACATTGAGATTCTTTTTTGCACTTTGTTAGAGTAACACTTTTTTGCCAAATGTGTGTACTTTTCTGGCAAGATGGCAAGTCATATTTACACCAAAGGCATCATGTGAGCTGCACATCTGACGCTTCTCTATTGTTAAGGCACAGAGATGGCCTGTAGGTCACCGGTGCTTTGAAAGTTCTGAGATTGAAACACACATTTTCCTTTATAAGACACAGCAAATAGAATTAAAGCATAAAAAAGACCTTGTGTCATATTGATAGGTATATAGCATAGGTAAAATGCCAGCAGTTACACAGCCAGAGCGAGATGAAACAAACGAAAAGGGTCCTGAAATCTTTCCTGTAGATGAGAAGACTGATGACGCTTTCAAGACTGTCCGGTAAATATGATTTTACCGCCAGCAACAATACTACTGAGGGATACAGCTAGCCAGAAAAGACACTTCTTGGAATCTGTTGCCTAGTAAGAAAAATGCAACAAATGACCAATAAAATAAAACCACCATTTTTACACTTATAATTTAAGTCATTAATTACTCATCTTCTCATGTAGGCAGATTTTGTAACTGTGGACATAGTTAAGGCAGTTGATAAAACCCGTTTCTGGTCGTTCTGCTAATATAGGCTAATCAGTTTGGGTGTACTAGCTACTTTAAGGCTGGGTAAAGAGTCTCGAGTTGGTTAAATACTGAAAAAGTGAAGAAAAACCGGAAGTGTAACACACCCGGATTAATTTAAACAAAAACCCAAATTGAATTCACCAAAACCAGTCGCACGGGATTCAGGACACTAACCTTGATCTTTGGTGCTGAGGGTCCTGCATATGTAGCATCCACTCCGACAACTTTTGTGCAACTTTTGTGCAAGATAAACACGAAGAATTTCATTCCTTGGGAAACAAAATCTTTAAGAGTGGTAATAATCCAGGCAGCAATTACTGGCAAACGAAATTAGTAGTAAGGTTAGTATTTGAGGATGTGATTATGATAAAACATTAAGATTTGTTATTGATGTGTAATTGGTTAATTAACTTAATTATCAATATGTATGTCTCATTTTAATGTGAGACTCACTTTACAGATATTATTTGTTTTAACTCTGATTAATCATACAAAACCATCAGTTTCATCCAGGCTGATTTAATCCCTTTGATGCAATGTCCTTTCTCTATTTCTGCACTGGTCACCTCACAAATTTATATTTGGCCATGACAGGTCAAACATTATACTCCATATGTACAGCCAATTGCTTTCCATGATGAGCCGAGAAACAGCGGCACGTTGATCTGTGTGATCATAAGCTCTTGCCGACTCCTCACCTTTATGTTTGAGAGAGAAGGGGTGAACTGGAACAAAGGGAGGGAGATAGATTGCACTGAAAGACAAACATCTCAGTGTCTGCCAACCTGCAAATGGCCCTTGTGTTTATTCAGCTGAGGTTTGGACAGTTGCCAGAGCATCACCGTAACAGACTCCTTCTTCCACACTATATTTGAGGGGAATACATTGAAGTGTGCATTTGATACATGACAAATGAGATTGTGCTGAATAGTGATGTAGCTGGATAAGGTACAGCTGGTATGGTGCAGAATAAGAGGAGGGATGTGGGATATTTCTGCCAAGATCTTTCTTTGTTGTATTTACTGATATGTCATGAAAATGTGCCACAAAAATACAAAGCAGGAGACTTGAACAACTACTATATGGTTCATGGGACATATATTAGCCCAAAGCTGGAACGGCCACGCTTTAACTCTATTACTGTTGAACCGATCTTGGATTGACCAAAGGCTAGACCACTACACTTGTCTTCTCTGATCACAGTCGAAATTGCTAATTAGCCACAAAGCAGCAGCTTCTCGTTTAGAAAGTCTTTACATCTCACATGCAAAAATATGCATTCCGCATTTCAGCTTTATTTTTAATCCAAGAGTTACAAACTCCATCCAAATAGTATTAACCCGGTGATTATACAGTACACTGGCTTTAAAAATTGCAAATATTATATACACCTTTCATCTTTCACCCACTTCATATGACCAAGACCTTGGTCTGACAAAAGCAGATAAAGTGGCATTATTTCATCTATGGGTTGATATTTACCACATTCATCCGGATATGTGACATTGAGAGGGACAAGCAGAACCAGTAGGGCGATTAAGGCCCTATTATCACCTGTGCCTCCAAGACATCCGTGACTTCGCCGCATATCCACATGGGCAGGAAATCTGTCGAGGTGCAGACTAGTAGTGACTTTGAAATCAACCTCTTATGATGAGTTGCAATGTAAAGCACTTTGAAAAGCAAGATGGTGCTTACCTGAGCAGATCATCTGTTGTCACTACACGTCTTTGGGGGTTGGTTGATCACCTCAGTCAAAGTGTTTAGCAAGTGTACGCATCAAGCGGAACATTCTTTCATCTTACTTAAGGAGTGCAGCATTTACACCTCCAGCTAAGCTCTGAACTGACACCTCTGTCCCGATCGGTTGGCCTTAACTGAGACGTGATCAGCAGCTCTCACATTCAATCAGAGTGGAACCTCTTGTCAGTGTCGGAGCAGGTTTTTAATCCATACCGTTTGACTACAATGTCACATCTCAGTGATGTTCTTTCAGACTAGAATCAAGAAGCGGGTGAAGGAAATTAATCTGGATAATGAAACTGTATTTTGGATTTCTTAATGGAAAGTTAACTTCTAGTAATATATCATTAAAAATGACTATTACCATGTCTGTTTATTTTACTGTGAAATAAATTCTGTCTTAGACACATATAATAAAATAAAGTAGGAAATACATAGCAGTTGTGGACTTGCTTGTAATACTTTCCAAGAATATAATGCCTTTTTTATAATTGTATCTTTGTGTTGTGTTTGATGGAATCTACAGGGATGTGTGAGGGATATCCTCAGGGATCACTTGCAATGTCAGTGGATATGAAGGCATAGATAAAAGGGTGGGTGACAGTCTGATATTCATATAATTTTTCAGTGTTTGGAGAATCTGGTAAGGAAACCAGGAACAGTACAGCGTACCCAGCCCTGAATGGCACACAGGCTGCATCCGGCCCTTTGGTTGACCCTGACCAGCCCAGATGAGGTCAAAGACAAATTAGGATTCAAACATAATAAGTGTACATTGTGCAGTGTGTCCCATTTCAGCCACCAAACACTCTTTCATAAACTCCCCATCAGAAAACAGGTTACTTTTATTTTTGTGGGAAATTACAATACAGTTTTGCTTTCATTTTAAAAGTGACTGTTATTTGGGGGTTTTTTTTGTTTGTTTTTTTTATTACATTTTCAGACCTATGTGTGTGCAAGCGAATGCAGTGTCACCAGAAACTTTTTATTATCTTTATTTTCATAACTGTTGCATATTTAATCTTCTTTTTTTTCTGCATTAATACACATTATAAGGCCATAACGTTAAGGGCTCAATAATGCTGTAATTTACATTGTGGGACCACTAAATTATCTATCTATGCAGACAGAAACAGACATCTGAACCTTTTCTTGCAAAGCTGCAAAAGTAGCAAGGACTTTTTCGTTATTTTTTAACCAAGCTTTGGGGAGTATATCAAAGAATGTTTGATGGATTCTGCTACGCTAATATGCCCTGAGGGAAATGTTTTTTTTTCTCCTTGGCTCTGGACAAGTGCTGTGATGTCCACGACAGAGCCCATTTATTCATCTTTGTATGTGGGATAACAAAAGAGTTTGAGGTTGCAAAAGAGCTGGCAGCAACGCACTCAGTGCAAGGGACAAGGACAGGAACTGAGTCATAGCCCCTTTTATTGTGTGCATGCTTGGATAGGCTGGGGTGAAATAGGACAAAATGGGAATGTTGATTAAATAGTGATTTCATTGCCCAATTGTAACATCTTCTCTTACCAGCAGCAGTTTTTAGAGAGATAAAATTAATATTAAGCAGAATTGAGTTCTGCTCATTGGTTTTGCTCTCCACAACAGTC
The DNA here is from genome assembly GCA_024447675.2 of Pterophyllum scalare. NCBI lineage: Eukaryota > Metazoa > Chordata > Actinopteri > Cichliformes > Cichlidae > Pterophyllum > Pterophyllum scalare. The sequence goes on along the minus strand of JAMQGT020004990.1, from coordinate 35,897 downwards.
CCAGTTTCTTTTGTGGCCTCTTGGGAAAATGAATTGCCCACCCTGTTCTAGCCCGCAAAACACCATCACATCTTTATCACTCAACTTAAATATGGCACCTGTTGGGAGGTGTGGGCTCTCTTAAATGTGGAATGTTTTAGGCTCAGTGATAGAAAGTGTGCCTAAATTCCCAAGCTGATGCTCAGCTTCTGGCACCTCTGCTACTCTGGGATTCAATGTCTTTGAGTAAACGGGACATTACAGGCTATGAACCGGCTGTCTTGTAGCTACTGGAGCATGAGCACAAACATGCCTTCATTAGGAGATGTTTCTGTTTTAGGTATACAGTCTGACTATAATATGTGATCAACTGTCCCTTAATAGCATTGATTATAGAGTGTTAAATACAAGCAAGGAAATGTAGGTGGATAATTATGTGCTTAGTGGATAAATGAAGTTGTAAAAGCCATCTGGCACATTTCACAGTAAAATTAAGTAGCATGGATGTCTGTTTTTCCTACCATTTACCTAAATATGAGGAAAATGTTTCCCAATCGTTTGTACTGAGGTGGCAGAAGAAAAATATTCATATATGTATTTATATAGTGTGTGTGTGTGTGTGTGTGTGTGTGTGTGTGTGTGGTAAGCATTATTTTAGTCATTATGTGCACTTGCACTGACCTAAATTAAACTATATAAATGGCACTGTGAGGGGTAGGGGGAAAAAAAAGAAACTTCACATTCGCTGCTCACTCTCCACAAACGGACCAACTGGGACGGTTTAATGCCACAATTTGATTTGTATTTTTACATTTGCTTTACATATGATTATGTTGTTACATGTTTTCAGTTCACAATCACAATCAGGCTGCATTACAGGGTTAGATGTAATCCCAAAGTAATACAAATAGAGCTCACCGCTAATGATATTCATGAGGTGCAGCGTGCCCCAGTGCTCTGACTATAGCTTGTGCCTATTGTTAAGCCCTCATATCTTCCCTTGAGGTATAGGCTAGTGGCAACATTTAAGGAATTGACATAATCTGAACTCAGGCATAGCATGCCAACGCCACCAACATCAATAAAAATATTCTAGGTTTTAACTGTCTGAGGAATCAAATTTAACTCTATAATTCATGATTACTGGGTGTGTTTGACGTTTTCCGTGTGGCTGTAAAGTTAGACTTATGAGAGATGAAAAGCGCTCTCGTTTCCTTTTGAAACATCATAGCATCTTAGTCTGTTGTTATCCTGCTTGTCATTATAAGGAGCTTTTCAAGAGGGCATGAAAACTTGTAGCCTCCACCTATGTCGCTGCCTGCCATTTAACATAAGACAATAACCTCCTTAAGTACGAGGCTTAGCTCCGACTGCATTATGCAAAAAAGGCTTGTGTAATTAGTCGTGCACTATAAATCAAGTAGTGTGAATTTATTTCGCCATGCCTTAATTGAAAGTGCTCTTTTTTTTTTAGCGCTGTAGTTGGACACAGAGCTCCATCGGATGGTGATAGATGTGGAATCCAGCACAAACAGTTTGAACCAGTCAGACCATGATTGATCAGTACCCTCTGGGATGTCAGGTGGATCTTTCTCCTTCAACCAGAAGATAAAAGCCTTAACGACTCTCTAGTCTTGTTGTACTTCCCAATTGTGTGTTTGTGTGTGTGTCTCTCTCTGTGTGTCAGTGTTTTATTATTTCGCAGTGTTTGACCTTGAAGGTTCTGTGTGCATTTGGGCTGTGATGTCTCAATGATTTCTCTTTTAAGTGCCAAAATGCGCCTTTTATGTGCTTTTGATGCTGCTATACACACACTACATAAATGCCCCATGAAGGAGGTCATTTGCATGAAAATTTAGTTGATTTATGACTGGATTCTATAGCATTTTCTATAATCACCCTGCACATTTTTGCAGGGGCTTAGTAGTGGCCGTAGTGATGCCACAGTACAGTGCTGTAACCCAACTTCAAAGACCGTTTTGTTCACACGCACCCTCACAAAAACACAGGGTGACTTCACTGGCTTGCAGTGGCAAAGGTGGACCAGCTGGGTTGTTTTGTTCTCCACTTGTGTTTTTCCCCCGTTCTTTCTGTTTCCCCTCCTCTTCATCTTCCCCAGTTCTTCTTCAATCCTTTTTTTTTCTTTCTCGCAACATTTGCTCCAAAGATTTACACTTGCTGTTGTTTATAGAATTAAAAAAAAAAAAAAAAGAAAGAAAGAAAGAAAGAAAAAAACCTGCAAGCAGGATAGCAGGCGATGCTGGTAATTCAGGTCTGCTGTGTGGTATTTCAATGAGTTTGAGGCTGATTGTCCTATCGTGGCAATGGATGTGGCTTTTGGAAGCAGAGATGCATCAGAGGGGATCACTCGGCATCTGGCCCAACACTCTTGTGTCACTGTGACCCTCCTGTAGGGGAGGCAGTGAGGGCCTCAGTAGGGGGGCTCACTGAAAAGCAACATAAATTTCAGAGGGTGAATCAATAGACTGTGAGAATTGTAAGAGATGCATTGGTTTGGACTCTCTGACTGTGACCCTGGTCCTCTGCTATATGGTAGTCAGTAAGGACACACCTACAATCTGCAACAACAACAACAAGGAAAATAATAACAACAACAACAAAAAAAAAAAACAGAATGTTGATGATCGTTGTTTTTTTTAATGTCTTTTAATTATCACAGCAACTTCTACAGCCAATTCTGTGCCAAGGGATAGCCTCAGCACAAAAAAAGGAGGAAAAAAGTCTGTTACATGGGGGAAGCCTATTCTCCCACAAGATGTATAAATAGCCGCAGCCATGGCTGTCTGTGTCAAAGTTAGGACACTCAGTGGGGTGCAGACTTCAAAGCAACCAGGGAATTCTCCAAAACAACTGCTGGCAATTTCAAATCAGCATTCTCTCTGAAAGCAGTGTAACCTTTCACCTGTATTCTGGCATGAGAATAAAATGTCAAATTCACAATGTACAGTGCAACACGTGTCGCAAAAAAAGAGGGAAATCATTTGTTCAAGATCTTCAATTTAAAGAAACTTCTGTAACCTGTAATTTCAAATAGCTTCGAGAATTACATGTATTATGTGTCATATGTAAACAGAAGAAAACGGGGAGCGAACTTTTGTAGCATCTTTCACCTTGAGAAACCACAGAAGCAGCTGATGAGGCTTCAAAAGACTCCTTATTTGTTAGTTGGTGGGAAATGAAAATGGCCGAGAAGGGTCAAAGGCCAAAAAACATGTCTAAAATTTCCCCAGAATATTTTTAAAGAGGCAACAGAGCAGTAAATCATTTGTGGGTTGTATTTGTTTTGGCCTTCAAACCAGATATCCAAATTGTAAGCACTGTAAGCAACTGTATTGTGAGCAGAGAGAGAGAGAGAGAGAGAGAGAGAGAGAGAGAGAGAGAGAGAGAGGAGATACCCTTAAGCCTTTTCAATGAAGACATGGGGTGAACATGGTATTGTGTCTTTGATGGAGTCGGCCTGTGGTGCATTGTGGGTATTGGGGTGCTCTCTGGCCACAGCAGGATACTGACGGCTCTGTCCAGTTTTCAGGTGCTGTCGCTTTCTCCTCAGTCATATTAATTATGGGATAAAAAACTCTAATCCCTGAGCCTTTGAAGCATCAGGCCACTTTTCAAGGCTACACTTTGGAGGAGACCTACAATATCTCTCCTACACACACCAGCACATTGGACACAATGTATACAACTTCAAAATTTAACAGATAGTAAATGCTTCTTTCATTCTGCTTTAGAAGTGTGCAGGGCTATGATTTAGTAATTTTTTCCTTTTTTTTCCTCCTCTTTTTTGCTGATGACGATCTTCATGTGACATTTTATAGCTGCTAAAACTCTAAGGATTATAGCTTCTTCTTTATCAACGTGATTAAACCTATGCACCATCTAATTTTCTCCCGGGATTACTTTGCTTTGCTGTTAGTCATAAAGCATTTGGCTTCTGTAACATTTTCAAGCTATGAGTAAAGATAATATTGATGTTTAAGTTGGTTTTTTTTGTTGTTGTTGTTGTTGTTTTTTTTTTACAGTATCAAGTATTTATGCCTCATCTCCCTCATCGCAGGTGGGTGTGTGACAGAGTGCAAAACTCATGCACAAAAAGCTATGCAATGAACATTTCTTGAAATTTACATTTTTCTACTCATTACCCATAATCTTCTTCTTACTAATCTTCTCAAAGAATAATCTCTGCATAGCAAAGGAGACACGAGGACATCTTATTCCTTTTTCTCTTCTATTAATTTGCTAATACTGTTTGTTATTATGTCTGAAAACACATTCATGCAGATGGAAAGTCCTCTCTTCAGAGATCAAAGTGGAGTCCCTGCTGAACAGTTATACAAGACTGTCACCCTTTTTCTTGCAGCAGACTGTGGTCCAGCTTTCTCTCTGTAATCAGATCTCAGGCCTGTGCTTTATGGGAGAAAACAGCCACTGGAGATTGGCAGCCTACAACAGGTTTTATGGCTGTTGTTTCAGGTGGGAGGCAAGTTAGTCGGATGGATGACTGTCAGAGATTTTACACTGCCCTCTTGTGCTCTGACACATACTGTACTCCCTCTCCCCTGTTCACGCTGACTAATTTTTACTGCTTTATGTCGCTGCTGCTGAGGCGGCACAGCAGCAAACAACAAAAGAGGCAACACTGCAGTTAAATATTATGTAAATATCCTTCAAAAATCCTGAGGGAACATGACTCTGTTATGAGTGCCTATTTGTTTTTGATGTGTGCAGTCATATGGTTCATTTTTTTGGAAGCTGTAGGTTATAAAACAAGAGGCACAACCTCCGTGTAAGTGGCATGCATTCCTGGTTTTAATACTCTGCCTGTGCGCCTGTGAATTCACCTACTTAGCCCTCATACAAAGGGATTAGGGCATATTGCTTTTGCACAACAGTTTTAAATCTCTGCTTACATTTAACAATGCTGCTTGTGTAAGCAGTTGATTTTTTTTTTTTTTTTTTGGTCGTGATTTGTTCGCATCTTAAAAAACAAAAGGCTGACCTTTTACTTCAAAAGATGTCCATATTCTCCATCTTGGGTTAAAAAAAATGTTTAAAAAGTTTTCATTTTAATCAAAAGAAAAATAATATTTGGTATAAAAACACAAGCTAGAGAAAGACACGTCTATTACAACTGATTAAACATGCTAGATATTCTGAGCTGCACTCTTCCAGCTTTGCCACATGTCAAAAGGATAGAGAAGAGGGTGAGGAGGAATAATTGTTTGATCTGTCCTTTTGCCTGTCGCTGCCCTAATCACTCAAGACTGATTCAGAAAATGCAGGCTTGAATGTCAGAGGGCCTCCTGTGGAGAGGTGGAGCATTTCACTGGCTTTGGACAGCCGTGCCCCAGTAATCACCACTCTCAACCTGGCCGGGCACTCCAGCACTCCCCTGATTGAGCACCTCAATCTAACAAGGTGCTATTGCTGCAGCCAGAGATTCTGCCAGGTTTTGACAAACCAGTGGATTGTCCCTCGATCATCATGGGACATTGCTTTTTCGCAGCTCAGCCGTGCATGCTGCAGGCAGCCTCAGTCAGGCACACCTGCCAGCGGGCAGAACACGAGTGCTGCACAGGAAATTAAAAGGGAGCTTGGAGGTTACTCTCCTTAAAAAAAAAAAAAAATCTGATAATTCCACACCATTTGAAGGTTACATCAGCAAACATCAGCTTGTTTCATGTCATGTTGTGCTGTGGTGTCATTTGGGGGAATATAGCTTACATTTCCCCTGTGATTTGTCACTGCTATCATGATTCCTCTGACCTTGTTTGAGCCTGTGACATTAGGGCTTGCCCTGAGGGAATAGGCATCCTGATCCTAACTAGATAGCAGCATGTTTACAATTACCTTTAACCTTTACTTTTTACCTCTAGAGACTAAGCTGCAGTTCTTCAGTCTGTGAACTGCGATATTGTCTTGATTAAAGGTAACTAGGGATAAAACAATAATTAATTTGATAACTATGTTCTGAATCTGCTAAACTTGAATTTGAGGGGAAAAAAATCACATGCATCAAAGTTACCCAGAGATTATATCTGACCCAAAAAAAATTCACTTATCAATATATAAAAAAAGAAAGCAGCACACTGCAGGCGCCTTACTCAGCAACCAATTGGGATCTTTAAAAAAAAAAAAAAGTGAGAGAAAAATTGAGTAACTCTTAATTGGATATCAAAATAGCTGCAGATTAATGCTATCTGATTAAGACATGTTGATTGATCAGTTAGTTACCTGTTTCAGCTCTAATGACAACACCGTGAGTCTTGGACAGTGTTTTTAGTGACACATTTCTGCTCCTCTCAAAATTAATGCAAATTATATTCTATAGACCAAAATAACTATGGCAACAATGATATAAAAACGAGCACTGCCATAGAGCAAAACCCAGCAGACTGCTACTAAGCACATATACATAACAAAATGTTCTCTACAAAGCGCAAAAAATCAGCCAGTTGCTCTCCACACTGAGTATGTACCACACCTCATCACTACAGCCTGACTAATATTAGCTTCTTGGTTCATAGTAGAAATGGTAATTCATAAAGAATTCATGTATTTTACTTCAACTGTGTTGGACAGTCCAATGAATATTTATGCAAGTGAACAACTCTCAAAGCAACAGATGTAAAACTTAAAATGACTGGTAACTGATTTCACACTCCCATGACTTTTGAGTTTCAACAGTCAAATGAGGTTTTGCTTCAAAAATCTGCCGGGTCCTGAGAGAGGCTGCAGCTATTACTCCAGATTAGCAAAGCAGTAAGGGATCAGCAGGTTGAATTTACATTCAAAGTTTGGCATTTTATTTAAAATGCAAAGGAAGTGTCAAATAGTCAAAATGTTTTATGTTAACAGAGCATATGTGAAAGCCGTATTTAAAAGCAGAAAGTCAAGAAAGACTGTACAGTTACAATAGAACAGTTTAAGTGGTTCTTCCCTGAAAAGAAAATATCAGTATTCTTAAACATTTATTATACGATCCTACACATAGTATTTTAATACATCATAACACATCCGCAGGAAAAAAAAAAGACTAATGCTTTTGAAGGGTTCAAATGCATTTGGAGTAAGTACCAGCTTTAGGACTTTAGGTACTGCATTCAGAAATTATGATCAATTGTAGTTTTTATAAAGCTGAATTTAAAATGTCATAAAAGTCCCCATTCACTGGGAAATAATAGCCTTGTACAGCCTTGTGAGAGGTGAAATTCATTGTTGCCTTGCCTCCAGTTCTTTAACCTCTCATCTGTTTTCAGCTTAATATAATATTGTTGATTTATCTGTGATGTATTCGGAGCTGCGGGCATTTTTTCGGCTCCTATTCTGAAATGAATAGATGGTCTTCAAGGATGTGGACGGGTGTTTCATTATTCTGGTTGCACTTGACTGTGAATTGTGGCAAGAACATGACGGTCACTCTATCAAAAGGAATTATGTTCAGTTTCTCTCAAAGACATTTGTCATACAGGACAGGAGGTATTAGAGCAATGAAAGACTCTTAACTCCTGTTAAATCAGCACCTTGGACTTCTTGCGACAGGAGTCGAGGGAACGCAGTCACTTGGTCTCCTGCGCTCCTAGTGGCATTTTCAACACAGATCCTCATAACTTGATGTTGAAAAGTTGATTAATAGTACATTTAACACAACTTACAGCCTTCTTCTTGGTAATAAATTAGGGTCATTAATCAATAAAGAGCACAGCAATTCTAGGAGACAGGGGACATGCTGGTTTCTAATAGAAAGAGAGAGGAGTGACGCTCAGGCCTTGCCCACCATTGACCACCCTGGCTGAGGTGCTCATTGTGCACCTGCCTAAATCCAATTAAATGACATAATTAATGAACATCTTTTTCCCGCAATAAAGGCCTTGTCACTATAAAAATCAATCGGCTTGCAGAGTGTGAAACCCAATAACTAGTCTCTATCACTTTCTAGAATACATGGATTAAAAGTAATGTAATATTTTGGATATATATAGATTGATTTTTTATAAAGTAGTTGAAGTATTTCTCTCTTTAAGAATCAGAGATCTTCCTTATCCTTAGATGTTTTGCTAAAAAGTAAATGTTTTAAAAGGCTTGCTGCTTAGTTGATAGCAGCAGGGATTTGATGGCTGATGCAGATGGTATTGAACAGTAAAAATTGGTCCAACAGTGGGCCTGAAAAGAACTTTATTAGAAGACAGGTGAAGTGCTTGAATAGCAGATGAATGGCTCTCAGGTTTGCCTCGCTACCTACCTACCTTGAGAAAGCACCTTCCCCATCTAATGCTGTCCAAAGCTGTCACAGTGCCTCGGCTTCATTCGGCTTGATTAATGATAAGCTGTGGGGCACAGCTAGAAGGTCTAGTCTCAATTATGAAAAAAGGCAGTAACTAGTCCATTGTGCTGATGTCTTTATTCCACTGACAGTGTTGAAAAATAGCAATATTTCTAATCAGAGTTTAATCATTTATCACTCATTTATTGGCTTTCTTTGATCCCCAGCCTCATCCATCCAATCTCGATCCATCCTTTAAGCCACTGGAGCTATGTGATATACACCCTTCTCATCTTTTCTCAGTCATTCCTGTGTGGAAACTATTTTACTTAGTGTAAATGTTTATAGGAAATGTTCTCGCTAATAAGACAATACTAGAGAGATGGTTTTTGCATTTCAGAAGCATTTGCCAGTTAAAATTTTGTATTTTAAATATATTTACCAGACAAGGGAAAACAATCAACTTTCCCTATTTTATCATTAAATTCACAATGCCTAGAGTTTATAGGGGAAGATAAGTGAGTTTAATATGCACTGGAGGGTAAAGAAAATATTCTATTACTGCATGTAGTGCTGAAATTACCCCATAAAGAAACTAATATGGCAATTTGGGGAGCAATTTTTAATATGGTTTTTATGATGCACGGTTCTACTTATGGTAATGAAGTTGTCATTGTACTTGTTCACTGCTGCTAATGCTGAGACCATCTTTCAATTTGTACGAATTAGACTAAACTGTTACGAATGAACTTCATTAATGCCGGAATGAGAAAAAACATGTTATTGCATTTCTGGACCACTGGTTCTGGGATTGTGTGTTTTATATTGTTTTGATCTAATTTTGGAGTTTGAGAGAAAACGCTCTCTTAGGTATATAGGACTGCTCTAAAATACAAACAAACAGCAGGGGATCGTTATCCCATTTTCAAATGGATACTAGACCAAAGTCTCATTGAGAAGAGGAATGAGGCGGTTTACAGTCGCTACAGAACTAACAGTTTATCTGTTCTAATCGTCGTACATTTTGTGTCACATCGACATCAATATGGTATAACAAGGTGTCGGTCTCATCATTTCTTAGTCTACATAAAAACCAATTTAATGTGGTAGATTCTTAGCATTAAAAAAAAAGAGACACAGATCAAAGAAACCTATTAGGTTTAAAACTTATCCTGAATGGGTTTAAAACCCATTCAGCATCAGTATTTACTTTAGTTATTCATGTATTAATCTTTTATTTGCCAAATATTGTGCGTGTCAAGCAATTGGTCTAGCCATTTTCAGAGACTCAATCAGTGTGTGATTATTTGAAATGTTTCCTGCAAAATACTGCTAGATGCAGGATGCACCCCATGCCTTGGATGTTGCACATCATTGCCCCTGGTGATAAATAATGTCTTTTTGGGTTGTTTTCCACAACACATAAAACATGTCGTTGGCCAATACTTGGCTTAAAACTTGAACTAAATAACAGTGCACATAAAATTATTGCAAGTTTACAAAACCACATTTTCCTTCTTCTGCTCAGTTTTTTTAGGGGTAGTATTTTGTAACTTATTGCAAAATAAAGTCATTGGAAGTAAAAACATAAGTAGAATAATTACACCACATTTTGATTAGCATGTCAAAGTCATTATGAAATCACTCTACCCCCTCTTGCTACCTCTGGACGTGCTGTAGAAATCAAATCCATACATGAAGTAGAATTGCATTACTTTCCAGGAGTCTGTTTTCATATTATTTCATATCATTACAAATGTTGAGAGGTTTGTCACTGCAGCCGCTGAATGAGCACCTCGTTTTGGATGCAAAACTGTTCAGCGTTTCTGCACAACAAAACAAATCTAAGTAATCTTACTCTTATCTGGTGAGCAGAAAAATCAATGCCCAGTGTCATTATCAGGTGGAGTAATTACCTGTTTGTCTTCATTCATTTCAAAGTGAACACTGAGCTTGGCTCAATGAGTACAATCCCTTAATCGTATTCTGTTCGCTGATTGAGAAACCCGGAAACATTCTAATGTGAGTGGACAGATGTTGGGAATCAAGTTTGATTCTTTTAATTACTTTGTTCTTTTCAGACACGGTTCTCCACTGCTTTTATTCCACTTTAACAAATAGATAACAGAAATTTCCCTTCAAATATTCTGGCAGACAGTGATGCAGTTCATTAGTTTGCTAGAAAAATAACAATTGATGAGAACTGCTGTTGACCAAGCAGTCATCAGATCCAAAAAAGTATTTAATGCTATTTACCCCTCTGAGTGTTGATACGTTTACATCCGTGTCTTACAGTGTTGCTCCACTAAAAATAGGTTTTGCTGATGCTTTCTTCACTTGTTCACTCTTAAAACTGTGGTGCCTTCTCATTCATCTTTGTGTTTACTTCAAGTTTTCTTGTTGGTGTGTTTTCTGTATGGGCATGCATTTATAGCCCATGCATTTGAGCGTGATGCCACTGCAGCTGCCAGTGCTCTCCAAAAAAGTCACATTTCTACAACACGTCTCAGAGAGTGTTCTGGATAGGTGAGACAACAGGTGAACTTTTTGGGGGAAAATGGGCTTCACATCAATGCCAAAACCTCCTCCCAAATGAAGCACGGTGGAGGGAGCATCATAGTTTGGGTATATACTAGTGCCTCGGTGCCTTGGATTGTTTCAGCCGACTACCTGTGCCATCTGGGAATCAGAACATGCTTCTGTATTAATGTCATAGAGATGACTCTCTTAAATTGGGACAAATTACCGATACAGTAACTGGGAGCAGCACATTGAAACAAAAAGCCAGCTGTGCACTAGTATTTTCACTGTATATGAAAATATTGCCCATCCATATGGTAGAATTGTTGTTGCTGAGCTTTTTGGGCTGGGTTTCACCAGCTCTTCATGATAATGACCAAATACTAAGAGAAAGATTTTCTGTATGTCATTCTTAATAGGACAGGGATTTGTTGTGATATATATATCACAACAAATCCCTGTCCTATATATATATGTATATATATATATATATATATATATATATATATATATATATATATATATATATATATATATATATATATATATATATATATATATATATATATATATGTATAAATGGAAGGCATTGGGTTACAATCAGTTTTCTTATTACTCTCTTTTTTGACTTCTCTCAGTCTTTATCTGACACTTTTGAAATAAGGGTATTCCAACTTGTCTGTGAATCCTGTGACATCTGCTATTACGCATTTCAGAGGGTTGTCTTTAGCGATTTATTTGCAGGTTTGGAAAATGAATTTAACATTGCCGGATTAGAAAGCATAGGATTTATTATATCCATCACCATAGCAGTGACTGGCACTAAGCTGTCTTTCAAGCATCCAAATGATACTCTCAAATTTAATGAAATCTTAAGCCCTGCCAACATATAATTAAAAACGTTGACACAGAGAAATAAGAATGCAAAGATGTCTCCCAGGACTGTGCAGTGATCTTCAAGCCAATATGCTTTCCAAGTACTGTTTAATAAACATATAAAATTATGAATTACAATATGAGGGTATTCATTATTTACTACCACTTTCAATATGTTTGGAGAGGTCTTTATTTCTACTCTGCTATTAACAGCCTTTTATCTAACCCAAGCCTCTTTGTTCATCCCTGGGCTATTCTATATATTAATTAGCTGTCAATGTATGAACAACTCAAATGCTTTTTTGTTTTTGTGGTGGTGGTGGTGGGGGGGGGGCTTTAATATATATTAGGATGTAGCTGATATATGTAAATGTTATGAAGACTTAAAACAAACAAGCAAAAAAGAATCAAAGTTAACACAACATGCATTTTTCTCTATTTAAAATCATTTCCTGCTTCTGTCAGAAACTCTAAAGCAGTGGCATTTTCCTGAAAGCCGTCTGCTCCCAGCAGGTGAGGGTGATGACAGGGTCTGGTGGCAGGCCAAAGCCTGGCTGGCGTGCGTTATGCCTTCACCCAGTCGCTTCCTGCCATCACGAGCATATGGGCGGAGACATTGCTTATCCATTGGCTTTTTACCAACAATCGACCTTTGCCCACAAGACTACATTGGACTGAAAAGTAAATCCACCTATAAATGTTTTGTTTGGTCATTTCAGTATAGTTCAGACCTATTATTACAACCCCTGATGCATAATAACACTATAGATATGATGTGTTTTTATGTATATCTCTTTTAAAAAAGGTTTCTGCTTTCTTTGGCATTCACATAAGTTAAACTGTGCATTTGTGTTGTGCGGAAACTTCAGCAGGTTGTCCAACTTGTGAAGTTGCTTTCAGGAAATGATTAATTAGAGTCCTTGAACCTGGACGATGATCATGCAAACAGATCTTTCCGGTCTCTCAATGCCATGTTTTCTCACTTACACTTGCAGCGAGGAAGCAACGATACACCAAAGTTGGCTTGGAGTCTTTGCACGTGTCGCCCTGGATATTTGTTATGGCCCAAACTGCAAAAACAGCATATGGTGTACGCATTTATTCAGTATTTACCATACAAAGTGGCAGGAATGCTGTTGTAGCTGTAGCTCTGCTGTAGCTCTGCTTGTGCAAAGCCTTTCACCTTTGTGCTGTAGCTGATTAAAGCCAGATAATAATAGAAGCAAGAAGTGGAAAAAACCAACCCCCCAACCCAGAAGCCCTTGCTGGACTTGCAGTCTCTCTTACACTTTCAGAAGCTGTCGCTTTGAATCGGCAAAAGGCAGCCAGGCTGAAGATTTCCCACTGACTGGAGAGGAGTCGTTGGCCAGGCTTTCCTTGTCACTGGGAGTTAAGGCAGTTACTGATCCTAATGCTTACACTGTTGTTGCAGCATTCCAATTTTTAATCACTGCATGACTTGTCAGACTTAATGAGGGCAGTCGGGTAAGAATGATCAACATACCAATAATGAGAACATCATAGGCTGACAATGATGCCCCCTTTTAAATATATATCCTAGATGGTGTGAAGCCAAAAATTAAGAAAAATACAGTGAGTGAGCTGAAAGCAAAGGTACAGCATGTTTCCTTGAGGATGATTTGTTGCTAAGGTGACTGTGGACACCGTGGCCATCTTATGCAATCATAGCTCTTTATATCAGCCTTGCCAATAAAAACTCTTGGCTCGCCTTTTTTTTTTTTTTCCACAAATTACACAGAAGCGAAGAAGAAAACAGCACTGACGTGTCAAATCTGAGCCAAAGTCTGACTAGATTTAAAATCTGCAGGTTTAGAAGAGATGCAGGTTTTGTCTGTCTCGTGGACTTCTGCAGAAGTCTTAATACAAACTTTCTCTGTGCACAAGTGTGTGTGTGTGTGTGTGTACTTGTCTGTGTGTGTATATGTAAAGAAATCCTAGCCAAGGCTGAGTGTGGCTGGCGTGTGTTCTGTCAGAAGTCTCTCCCCTCTTTAATCCTTTGTGTGCAGGAGGGTCAAGAGGCGAGCAGACTCCTACTGTAGTAGCTGGGTGAAACACTGAAGACAGGAGACACCTCTGCACCTTTATTTGCCTTTAGTCGGTCTTCTCTGACACAGCACTTGGCTTTGAAAAACTTCAAGCTGGTATTAGAGAGGAAGGTTGAGCTGTTGTGATATTTTAAGGTATCCATCTCAGAGTTAAAAACATTTTATTAAGGCAGTTATTGACGTTTTGTGAGATAATGTGCAAAGCTTTTGCAGATTTTAATTTGTAAGTTGTCCATAAAACATTAGAAACCAATGTGAGTCCAGGCTAGCACCTTTAACTGAGTATTTATCTGACCAGACGTTGTAGATATATCCAAAATATATTAAATATATTGGATATATAATATGGAAAAGAAGGAAATACTGCACCTCTGAAATGGTTAATATTTATCAAAATTTTATAATTTTATAATTAATTTTATAATTAAGGAAAATGTATACATAAATATATAAATGTAACATATACTGAAATGAAGTGTAATCTGTACAGTTTATTGTAGGTTACAACATGTTTAGTTACAATGTGTTTTTATTTTTCAAGCACTGGCTACACAAGGCAAAGGTTAAGCTCTCAGAGAAAGGAATGGCAAACACTAGCAATAACAATAGCAATTTTAGGGGACCCAGTAGGGGTTAAAGGTCAGCCAGGGCCAGCAGTGTGTTGCTGTCTCCTTTATTAATAAACAACATTCATTAAAGCAGGACTGGGGAGCATCCTAACTGAATATTGCCACATCTTTCCTTTCCTTTGTGTGATAAGAAGAACCCTGGTGATTCCTCACTCAGCTCCAAAAGCTACAGGGGAATTTCTCTCAGAAGCTGCCCCTTCAGCTCAATTCCTCCCCACATTTCCGAAAGCTTTTCATTCGTATCCCCTGGAAACCGCTCCACATTCTTTAAACTCTCCTTCAAGGAAAAAAAAAAAAAGAAGAAGAAGAAGAGGAGGAAAAAAAAAGGCCCTTACACGTTTTGTTATGCCCTTTGATCACACGTTTATCTTTAAAACAGATGGCTGACCACCGTCCTGTTTATATCAACACACGCTCATTTGAAAGAGGGGTCCAGAAATTGGGCTTAGCATCTCTTGAAATCCATGAATCCCAAATTATAGAAATAAAGGCCCATCTATTCTCACCAAAGCTGTTATGCTTTAAAGAAAGCCTAACTAGCTCCCATCCCCCCATAATATCCATGTCTGCTGCCAAGGGCTTTACTTGTTATTTCCAAGTCAGTTTTGAGTCCTTACAAAAGAAAATCTACTAATGTGATTACTGTGCAACTACAGTTTCTATATATCAGAGAATTATATGTACACACACAGTGGCAGGACCCATCTACAGTGAATTGCACCAGGTTGCAGGTGCTGAAAGGTGTGAAGAACTTTGTTAAGCAGTGAATATAAGATGTGACATGTAATTGCATCTTAATAACCCAGCAAAGCAAAGCGAAGTGTGAACGTTTCAGATGAGGACCGTGTTTAATCTTTCAATCCATATCTATCTGAAGAGTCAAGGATGCTTCACTAGGAGGCTACTGTACATCAAAAGGCCGTCAGATGTCCTCTGAGGCTTTCAAGTGAACTGACATGCTCTTCTATGTTCTGCGGTCATTTATGTTTTCAAAATTGCATTATTGTCGGCGCTGGTGTCATTTTTAAATGCTGTTAAAGTTCAGAGAAGCTTAACCACATTCAATTTGCAATAGTGGGAGTTTTGACCCCTTGCATATTGTTTTGTTGCATTTTAACAACTTTCTGTTTACTTTCATTTTTAGGCATCACCATCATTTAGAAATATTTTCATTTAAATAATCACAGGTCACTTTGCAAACTGCCCCACCCCCACCCCCCCACCATCTCTCTTTAACTCCTGGAGACTGACACTGCAGTCAGTAACAACAGGTTAGCAACCCCTCATTAGTCGATGAGCCTGATGCATTTATGAGGTCATTTCTGTGGGACAGGAGGTTATGATGATGAATGGTAGCAAACCTCTGCCTAGACACTCTTTTCCCATGTTGCCGTGTGGTTGCTATGGTGGACGTGAGGGCAATTTAAGCGTCAACGTATCCACCAGGGGGGCAACCTCTTGGGTAAGTGGCTTTGCGATAGAAAGCTGACGCCTGCCACTGCCGTCAAGGTTGTTGTCACAGGCAGCTCTTTAAGCACCGAGTCGCCATGTTAAGAGATGAATGTTGCTGTGAAAGAGTGACGGCAAGGACAAGAATTACAGGGGGATAGGCGACAGGAAATGAGTTCTCAGAATGTTGCTTACATGAGAACATGTAGGAATATTACCTAATCAGTCAAATCCTCCCAAGCTGACACCTCTTGTGAGACACCCGATGATACCCCACTGAACTCCTGTGCCCCCCACCCGTAGCTCAGCCCTGAGGGAGCCCCCAAGAGAGAATCTGTGGTTTGGAGGTTCGGCTTGACAGACATTCTCAAAATTACTCTAATGGTTTTGCATACAGTGCAGTATCTATCTACCGGGGGCACTTTACCCTCAATTAAAAGTGTACCGATGAAGCTGCATATTTTGCATTTTGTAACAATGTACATGTTAAACTGAAGGTGATCTTAATAGGATTTTCTGCGGTTGGGAACCAGAGATTAGGAGCTTTATATTGCGGAGCTTGAGTATCTGAACAGGAGAGTGTTTTAATCTGAAATGGATTAAAAATGCCAGACTGAAAAGTTAAAGGACAGCACATCAAAAAGAAATGCCCATTACCTCTCGGTTTTAAAAGGTGTGAGTTAGCACATTACATGTTAATATCTGCTGAAGCTCACAGTCTACATGTGCAGTATTGGCCAGTAAGCTTTTCTCCCCCCAGGTTCTTTTCCTGGTAGATGTCTACCGAAGCTTGGGATTCAGAACCACAGTCACTACTCATTCAGTAGTCTTCTTTTTAATCACTTTTTTCTTGGCGACAGAAGCACATTGTCAAAGTTTATTTCATGATCTAGGTTTTTAGCATTTTTGAACAATTTTGTTACTATTATGATCACATAAAGCAATTTAACTTTCTCACAGAGATGCACGCACACAGCAGTTACATATATGCATAGATTTCATACTAACGACTGACCAGAAAACATAAACAGAAGGCGCAGGGATGTGGTCTACCTACAGCTGTTAAATATATAATCCATCTGTAATCAAATTTGACAGTTAATCAAGTGAGGCATTTGTAATGCAGACATTTGGACAGATATAACTAACTCCATCAGTGTTTGCATAATAAATGTATGATTTTAATGATGTTTCTATTAAGCATCCCTGCTCACTTTGAATGATTTGAGGTGTCTGCTGTTTATTTGTTTTTCAGGGCGCTATAGATTGTTGCTAGGAGCAATAATTAAGATGGGGTGTGAGGTGGAGGGGGTCAGCACAGAAGGAATTTAAGGGGGAAAAAAATGTAATTACTTATAGCTTGGATGATTTTATTTCTAATGATATTCACTGGTTTTGCATGACAACTGCCAAAACCCATTCAAGAGTAGCGTAGAGTAAAGGAGTCTTTTTTTATAGCAGACAAAAGGGACTATCATTTACAGAAAGCGGGTTTCACCAAACCGAGAGGGGAGAGGGTGCAAGTGACACATCAACAAAACGTAGTGGGCTTCCTGTATGGGCTCCTGACATTCACAAAGCCTGGGACATGTGTTCCATCTCTTCAAGCTGAAAGAGAGAAGATCCAGTCTGTAAGTGCCAATTGTTCCTCCTACGTCTGCATCTGAGTGAGTATGACTAAAAACAAATTCAGTCCCTGTGTGCATTTTAATGTGCATATGTGTTTCGTGTAAACGCACACACACTCATGGGTGAGTGTGCACATGCCCATGCGCACACACACACACACACACACACACACACACACACACATATATATATATATATATATATATATAGTATGGCATTTGGTTAGGACAACCTTGAGGTCACATTAATCTAGTGGTTGGGTACAGGGTGAGTGTTGTGAATATTATTTTAACCCAAATCATGAACCATAATCTTTTCCTAAACCTAACCATGTGGTGTTGGTCCCTCCACCTAACAACAAATCAAGTGAAAATAAAATGAAACAAAGTACAATTTTAAACAGCAAGCAAAAACAAAAATGGAAAATAACATAAAATGGAAAGTGAAAAAGAAGATAGTTGTTGTGCAACATTAAACAAATGCCCACTTTTACATGTCTATGATGTAGCAGGAGTTAACAAGACTGAGTTTAAAAGAATGACAGTGATTGATATGTTGATCTTTGCAATAAAAAAAACATTTATATGCAGTATCACTTGTTCTTCAAGGACTTATAATGGATTTTTCATATTGCATACATACGACATTGTGATTTGAATATTAAGGCAGATTTTCCTTTCTATTGTGGCCTTTAAACCCATTTTTGTCCTTTTTTGCAGCAAAATTAAGAGAACTTAACATGTCTTAAGGTCTCTTTGAAACAGTTCTTAGAAACCACACACTTTCACATCTCAAAATGGGAAATATTAGCAAATAATAGAACAAGTGGGCAAGCACACTTTTTTTTCCTGTTTATTCTCTCTATTGTGGCGTTCTCAAACCTTGAAATTCCACATATCTCTAGAGGTGACATTACATCTTGTTGTGTTTATTTAAAGGATTAAATTCTCAGCATATCCACACAGCCCTTCCAGACATGGATCACAGACCATTACGCACTCATTCTTCCAGATGGATGTTCCTGTATATGCCTGAATAGGAGTAGTGCCACAAAAGGTTGGCCAATTTAATTACGTGTGCGCACAATTGTCCCCTCCTTTCAAGGCCTAACACCTAATCATGATACTGGATGTGCGTCTTCATTTCCACTGTGTCTCCCTTGCTTTCCAGGAGGGTCAAGGGCTTCACCGGTTAACCGCTTTGACGAGGTACCCTATATTGTCTCTTGCCTGGGAGAAAGAACCCTTCGTCTCATTTCAGTGTCAAACTTTAACCTTTCTCAACTTTAATTACACTAAGTAAGTTTGGAGTGTGCCACGGTGCTGTCTGGCCAAGTCAGCTCCATCCCAGCGTTGATGGGAAGCCCGCATGTGTGCCGCGGCCCCCGCTGCCACTGACACACTGATGCTACACAGCACTGACGCTGATGCTGATGCTTGCTTTGGCCTGCTTCCTGACCATGCAAACACAGCCACTGCTGAAAATCTGCTAGTGTCCATAGAAGCTGTGTTCAAATAACATTTAGTGGATTTCCTCCTTCTATGTTTATTCTCAGCTCAATAAATCCATATATGTTTGTCTGCATCGTGGGATGCCACTCAAGTCAATGTGTGGATACTTAGTTTTCGTAAATGTATATTTAATGCTAAAGACCTTATGAAAGCACGTAGATACAACACAAGTGCTTAATTAAAGTCATACTTTAGCCACTCTGAAATATTTCCTTCACCTTTTTTTATAGAGTATCTGCACTGAGCCCAAAACACCACATGGTATTTCTGTTTTTGTGTGTGTGTGTGTGTGTGTGTGTGTGTGTGTGTGTGTGTGTGTGTGTGTGTGTGTTAAAGGGGAGAGAAGGGGAGATGGCGAGATGAAGAGAGGCAGAGCTTGGGCATGTTTGCTCATTACTCATTCCTCTGCAGGGGTGAAATGGTTGTTTTTTCCTGTTACATTGTCAAAACTTCCACTCTGGTAATAAAGTGGATTTTCTCATGGAAGCTCGATTGCCCCTTAAGAAAAATACATCTGTGTATTTAGCTATGTTTCTTTTAGTTCAGTAACATGATCTGCATCTGCACGTGAAACTGCCCATTCATCACTGGGCTACCATTGGAAAACTATTCTAAGCAACTAATCTATAACCTTATGAAATGCCAGAATTGACCCAGAAGAAAGAACCACTGCTCAAAAGCAGCTTTCAAAAAGCAATTTTATAAGAAGCTCAGTAAAATACAGGACAATATATGAAAAAACAGTATATTCCCCTTGCACTTTGGCCTTATTTTTAACACACATGTTGAGAGCCTGACTCAGACAGTTCGATCGATTCGCAGGTAGTCGATTGTGCCACTCACATGTGCACCCTTATGATAATAGGCCCTTTTAGAGTCATCTGATTCTGATGATGAATTGGACTTCCATAGTAAACCAAAAAGGAGTTACTGTGGTAACCGCATGGCTTGTCAATCACTTGCAATCAGCCTTTTCTCTCTGTTCATTGCTTGATGCGTCAAGATTAGGACCTTCTCTGTGGGGGGCTTCAAAACACTCAGAGGAAATGAAGAACCATGTGGAAGTTCTGCTGCTGATGTTTGGAAACTTTGCAGAATGTGACCCTTCGGCTTTGACTTGCTTGCAGCCGAGAGGAACTGAAAACCTGACTTTGTAGTGACGCGGCGTTACCTCGAGCCAATTAATACCTCAAGCACAGACAGATTTTTTTTTTTTTCCATGCAGCTGCAACAAAATCTATTTTCAAAAATACGACCATGCTCTAATGTTTTGTTTTAAATCTCTGCACTTTGTTCATCGGCCACAGTGACAGCATGTGTTTCTGACCACAGGCTTATAATGAAATGCCCACCTTAAGAATAGAAGGCCATTTAAATGCTAATGCTTTCCATTTATAAAGGCTAGGTAAGGGTTTGAAAATGTACAACTGTATGCCTGTCTTTGTAGATAATGACACAATATTTAATGCAAACTATTAGAAGCTGTTTTAATAAGTCAAAACAACACTACGTGTTATGTTTATGTTGATGGGTTACTCAAAGTTTGTTTTCCTGTCTTGTGGTTTTATAGAATAACTCCGGGCTTAAGCAACCACATGCTTTTTTAATTAGGTAACATTTTACCATAGCACACTGGCAGCAGTTAAACATTTAGGGGAAGTGCAACTAATTCGCTGGGCAGGACTATGAACTGTGGCATTACATTGTGGAAGAAAAGGGGAAAAGCCATATAACAGAAGCACACAGGCTCTAAAGATCTTAATTCCCCATTAGTTCCTTATTCTCTTCAGTGACAAAGACAGGGTCCTTTTAGTCTTGTGTTCCCTTGCATACCAAAGTCATTCAACAGAGGAGACCTTTAGCAAGAGCAATGCTCTATTCAAGCCATGTTAATTACAATTTTAAACCATTATTTGTTTCAACACCTGGTTAACCTATTCAGACCTGTTTAAATCCTCTTTATTATCCCAGGTGTGATGGGAAGGCACTAAGGAGTGAAAGGTTCCTGTGTGTACGAGGAACATAATCAAGCCAGCACTACATAGTGTTGAATAGCTTTTAGGATAAGATCAGATGTTACACACTCCAGTCCTCAAGTAAAATGGTGCTAGGTGGATTATGCTTGAAAAGAGGATTTTGTCAAGCATGTGTCCTCAACTTTTCTTTTTTGGCAGTAAAGCATTATGAATAGCACACTGCTTCTTCAGCAGCTGTATTAAAGCTAGAAAACTCAATGGAAGGCTTAAAAGCAATTGGCTTTGTTGTACATTTCTGTGCATATATTTGTGTTGCAGTTAGAGGCTTTGAGACTGAGAGGCCATGCTGCGTCATGAGGATGGATGGCGTTTCTATTAGAGGACGTGGTCACAGAAAGGTCTCATCTTCTAAGCTTCTTTTCTTCCTCCAGCTCTCACCTACTTTGAAGTTGCAGTTAGTAGTTACACCATAGTCCTCTGTCCATTATGATGTCATTAACAAGGCTTTACACACGAACTTGACCCCTGTGGTGTCTTTGTTACCACGGCCACTCATGGCTTACCTGTCTTAGGTACTTGTTTGAGGATGATCCTATTTCAATAGGAAATATCAACAGAGTGGCATAATGGGACAACATGATGAGAATGGGTTAAAAAAAAAAAACATGAAAAAGAGAATATTACACCATCATAAGAGCTTTTTTTTTTCTGACTTCACTCAATGCCTTTTTCTAATTTCCTGGCCCAGCACCTACATCCACAATGGCTAGAGGCTGTTTGTATACACCTCCTACTGTGTGGTTCAAATACAGTGCAGACTTCAATATAGTAAAGGATAGCCACACCAAGTTCTGATTAACGAATTAACACCCTCTAATAACCCTTCACCGTCCTCCCTTAAATGGATTAAAGCTCCTCTCTAACACTTTCTTTTGCTCAAAATTTAATTAAGATTTAGATTTGGTTAGAACATGCCAGGACAGATTCACACTGCATTCATGATGTACTTAAATTAAGGAGCAAAGCATCTTAAGCTGCTTCACCAATAATTAGACTATCTCCTTTTTTTTTTTTTTTTTTTTTTTTTTAATGGTATCTAATTATGCATTATCCCTGTGTAATTCAATTCCTTTGTAATTTACAGCACGGATACTGAGACCATCTACATACATTTTAAAGGTCATCTTCCCCCAGTTTTGGACTTGTATTGAGTACAAACATTTTAGATGTTTTTTTTTGTAGATCTCTAATACAACTGCCATTCATCTACAGTATAGATCCAATTAGATGCCATTTTAAACCTCTGCCACCACTGACAAAATGCTCTCAGTTAGCAGAGAATCAACAGCTACTTCTGAATAGATAGAACAAATAAAGCTTCATGGCAAGTGTTTACATACACAATAGATTTCCAAACAGTATATATTTTTTCTTTTATGTCTACGTTGACATTTGGCCTCCTGAGGTAGTTGCCCATGTATTTGTATAGTGATTTAAAACAACAGAATGTCCTGCCCAGTGTTAATTTACTCAAAGCAGCAGGGGTTTCTGGCCTGGCCACTGACCATTACACAGTAGGACAGGGGTGTCCAGCTGACTGTCCTTTTAATCGACAACAGCAGGCCTAAGGAATTTAACAGCATGGGATTCACCATTTTTTTTTTCCCCCAGCAAATAACATTTATGGAAGATTTACGAGTTACCGGAATTGTCTGGGCATTCCTTCCTTTCAGTAGATTCAATTAGCAGCTGTGAACATCTCGCTTAAAGTGGGTGATACGACAATTGAAATAGTCACCTAATTATTTTATCCTTCCGCTATGTAAAACCTCTCCTGTGCTGGAATCCCCGGCCTTGGCTTGATGACATGAAGTAAATGGGTTAAAGCAGCAGGGGTGACAAAATAGGTGGCTCTCCTGTAGATGTTACCCAACATCTTGCACCTTTAAAGTGAATCAAGGATCTGCAGGATTGCCAATCTATTTGATGAGAAAATATAGGCAGTAAGGTAAATCAAATAAACTATTTTAGATGCACATTTATGAGTAGACTGTATCTTGTAAGGTCAGATACTACACAGGATTCACTTTTGTATTAACCCTTAGTCCTTGCTGTTGAGAGCAGGCCAAAGGATACAAGAATATGATAAAGAAATAACTGATTTCAGCCCATATGGAAGTTTCAAAAGCTTTACTTTACCCCAAGCCAGCCAAGAAACACTTTGACTGAGAAGTCATGTGTAGAATAGTAGCAGGAGGCCACAACCACAAAGTCTGTCCTGCAGCCAGGTTTTCCCCCCTTGTTTGTAAATTAGCTGTGAGTAATGAATTCTGGGAAACTGCCCTGCTGCACGGTTGCTCCCTCACTGCCTGTCCCACCCTTGCTTCCCTGTCGGGATTGCCTTCCCAAATCTGTCCTGATGTTCCTAGTCTGTCAGGAGACGCCCCAGGGGCAGCGATTGGCCTACCCCCTTCCCGTCTCTGGGTCCAAGCCAACTGAACCGTGTAAGTCCCTGCCATTGCAAACACAGTGACCCCAAATGGGATTGGCATATCGCAGACCGTGGATGCTAGGCCACCAGTCCAGTGACACCAGTTTCTACTGGTGGTAAAAAAAACGTTTTGCACAATGTGATCACATATCCCGTTTGGGGGTCTGCATTGATAATTACACACAGAAGGCCACTTCTGCAGGGACATAAGGAAAATCCAGGTTAATGTCTTTTGATGATGTGTAAACAACAGTTTAGCTAAAGGAAATTGTTTTAAAATCACTGCAAATGAACTCTGCACTGTATGGAAATCAAAGAACATGCTCAATTTCCCTGATTCCTCTGTAGTACTGCACTTATCCTTAAAGCCTTGGCTATGACTACCACATGGGTCCCCAAGCGCACATTAGAGAGCCTAGGGGGTCCCAAAGTGTCACCCATGAAATCAGAATGTTAGGGTATGAAAAACAGGGGAGGGACCGCTAGTAATTCTCATTATTGTTAAATGTTCATCGTCCCTGGTGTTGACTTTGCCTTAGTCTGGCTTCACTGCCAAGAAACAACATGACTACTACACCCACAGTCTGTTGTAACAGATAGAGATATGGGGAAAATCTTCTTAAGTCTAAGTGTGACCCTAAATTAATTACAGCTAAATCTGGCAATTAGTTGTGCAAATTTTCCTCACCACATCTTGCTTTAAAAATGTCACAAAAAAAAGAATCAAATCAACTCTTGTGAAAGATTAATAATGTTATGGTGATAAATCGTATATTTTCTAATTCTAATTCCAAAGGTCAGTATCAACTTGTCAGCAATTAATGTAAAGAAGGAACTGCAGGGCACCCACATCATTAACACTGTGACCCTGTAAAATCCATTCTGCAGCTTTGACTGGCAGAGAGAAAAGAACTTCTCAATGGCAGATTTTTGACTTCCATAATCGCTTAATGTCTGCATTTGACAGAGATATTGGGGAAAGAAGAGTGACTCTTTGCGCTTTGGTGTGGCCCAGAGGCTTTTTCTGTCACAGCTGATGACAGTAACTTTCTCCATGCAGATTAAATTGGTGTTTACAGATTTGCCCTGGGTGTACATTTTTCCCCCTGCTGGGCTCCACTGGCTGATGATGAGTCGCAGATGAGACCAACCGTTCTCGACACTGATGCTTATGCTTCCATCACACAGAGCTTGCAGTGGCTTACCAAGCATACAGCACTGTACTACCACACAGTGCTTTCCACTCTGGCAGAAGTGGTACAGTATTACCAGCTATTTACATTTGAAGAAAATGTGAGTGCTGCTGCTGTACCGTCTGTCATGCTGTACTTGCTGCCTGCCAGAGCTGCCTGGCCAAGGAAGATGAAACGCTGCTGAGAAAATTAAACATCATCAGTCATGATGTTGACTGTAGACTCGAACCAAAGGTCCCATAGAGTTACAGTAGATATCAGTGACTTCCTAGTGCTGTTGTACTGCTGGAGTTTTCACAGCTGGTCAGTAAGAATGTGCTCAAAGTTTAAAGACACAGTGGGTTGTTTTCACAGATGCCTTCTTTTTTATCTCCTTGGGACCCCACTTCAAAAAGGAAAGCAACTTGCTTTATGCAGAGTGAAGTTTGGGCTTCATACTCATGGAAAACTAAACAGATATACATACAGATTTCCACTATAATGTTGCTTACTAGTGCATGGATGTGTACATATGTTGTTTGTAGAAGCAGCATGAGATCCATAGAGCAGCATGACACGTGATCATATGGAATAAGTATTTGACTAGTGGCGCATATTCAAAAGCGCTGAATAAACAGCTGTGTTGTCACATGGCCTTCCACTGTATGAAACACTAAAAGCGATAAGCTATTGTCCCAGTGGTCCCATGCAAAATATTAAGTATTTTTCTCCATGCAATTTGCATTGATTAAACTTTAAAGGTACAATTGTGGGGCAGGGTATGCTGATTGCCTCAAGTGTTTGATGCAGAGTGTTTACTCTGAGGGGCACTTTGTTAGTACTAATTAACTGCACTAAAAGAAAAAAAATCAATGAACAGAATAGTTTTGACTACCCTGGTCATAACAGAAAGGCTTAATCACCATACAATACCCACTCCTGTTACAAACAGCCATATTTCATTTTACATTTTGGTTGTTATGCGTCTCTCTCTTTGGAAAAACACCAGTGACAATGGTGAATGCTGGCACCTGTGTGCATTTATTAAACCAGTTATTTTTTTATAGAAATAATTAACACTTCTTAAAACTTTTAAATCATTCCCAAAAAAGTGTCAGTAGTTGAGCAGAGGATATACAGAGCAGCATCTATGTGTGTATTCATTTCAGGTTGTAAACAGTAGCCTCTGAGCACCGGGTTGTTATCGAGTTGTGGCCCCCGGCGTAGGATTGATCCACTTCAGTCCACCAGCAGGGGGGCGGGAGCTCTAGAGGGGCTCAGCAGGGCTCCAAATCAATAAGGTTAATAGATGTGGGGGCCACGCAGTCAGAGGTGTGCAGCCTGGCATTTTCGGTGCCAATGAGGAAAATTCCTGATGACGAGGTGTCTCTTTTGGAGCCTGCATTAATGTCAGTCTGATTACCTGGAGCCAGGATGTCAGATACAGTGGAGGCTTGTTCCTTGGCCATTAACTGGAATTAGCTTTACAAGGAGACCCTTCAGATTGGAGACTTTAACTTGCCACCTCTTCATCCGTTGTCCATTGAGAACAAATTGCCAACCCCTCCCTCTTTTCCTCCTGACTCTATTCTTTCACGCTGATTTCTATAATGCCAACAGTTTCATAATCACTTGATGAGTAATTTCCTCTCATTTGGGATTGGGAGAGAGAGAGCGAGAGGTTTCATTTAGAAGTTTCTTTTTTCCCCCCTCCCAGTCTCATTTTTATGGTATTTCTCACATCACATTTTCTTAAGAGCATAATTGAACAAGAGGAGAGGGTTGAAGGGGGTAAAAAAAAATGATTGCACAGTGCAAAAATTAAATGTTAAAAAGAGTCACGACAAAAATTGAATGTGGTTAAAATCGTGTTTAACTGAAAAATGAAAATTAAAGCTTTCCGTTAAAAGATTCACTTTTCCACATTTGCTGCTGGACTTGGCTAACTCCCTCAGAGGCTAAACTGAATTTCCTCCTATTATTTATTTCGGGGACAATAAGCTAACAGTTCACAGTAAGTCTTTTGTAAATTTTCCTCACACAGAAAGTTTGTGCTTAGCTTTCCCACACTGTGATATCCACTAGACTATTAAGATTTCTGAATAGGGCCCTTCAGTTTCTCGCAGACTTACAGCAGAGTTTGAATGGCAAAATGCAAATGAAGTGCTTACTGATCTATTCTCTCAGTACCTGGCTGATGTCTATATAGAAAGCCAAGCATCTGAGTGCATGTCTCTCTGTGTGTGTGTGTGGATGAGGCTATACAGACAGAGGTGAGGCTGGCCAGCAGTACACCTGCAATTAGGCATGCACCTGCATCATCTGAATTAAAGTGCGTGAGTAGAAGTCATGCTGGCTTCACTACCCTCAGCCCCCCTAAATAAAACACTGAAGTCATTTGCAATAAAAGAATCAGTACCCCCCCCCTTCAAAAGAACCCTTTGCATAGGAAATCAGTTGTCTCTCCCTTCATGGACATCATGCCGTGTGGGCTCCCATGGAAATGAGTTTTGGCATTGTTGTGCCGAGGCACTCCCCTTCTAATAAATTGAGGAGGATTAAGGGAGAAGAATGTAATAAAGGATAGTCATTTCATCATGACAGCCATTTTTAGAGGGGGCTGGGGCAGCCAGAGATTTAAAGGATAATCAGCCCCGGGTTTATTTCCATAACATGCATTACAATCTGCTTCTTTGAACTTTGCTGCCACTTAGGTTACTAGATTTATAGAAGAAAAAAGAGAGGGAAAAAAAGCACTATTATCAAATGTTTAGTGTTGGAAGGTTGAGTGACATATTAGAGACATCTGAGTGAGTTATTAAACCGTTACGGCTCTTGGAGATTATTCTGCATTAATCTAAGTACTTTGAAGTGTGTGCATGTGTGTGTGTGTGTTTTAAGAGTGGCATTGCAAGCATACATCTTGTCAAATAAGGCCATTGCGGTAAATGATAT
This sequence comes from Pterophyllum scalare, assembly GCA_024447675.2. Taxonomy (NCBI): domain Eukaryota; kingdom Metazoa; phylum Chordata; class Actinopteri; order Cichliformes; family Cichlidae; genus Pterophyllum; species Pterophyllum scalare. Next base: position 8,360 of record JAMQGT020004990.1, on the reverse strand, counting down.
TTAAGAGTCTTGCATCTTCTTACTTTGAAATCTTCTGTGAGTTCTGTACTTGACTCTTATCCATATGCCAAGAAATGTCTTGTTCTAATAAAATTAACCTAAATTGACTAAAATATTTACTTTAGTCTGATCATGTTGCCAACTTTTTCTACACACAAGTATTAGTTTTCATTGATCATGAAGTCAGCGTCCACCCATCGCCTGCTAGCTGTTTGTTTAGTCTCTGTATGTGATTGGAAACACTTCAGAAATGGTGACCAGCAGCAGGTGAAGGGTGCCTGAGCTTTGAAGTCTGTGCTCCTTATTGATCCCGTGCATATTCTAAAAATCAAAGAAGGCATCAAAGGCATAGCTAAACTCTTTAAGACTCTGCACACACCAAAAAAGGGCACCAATGACAGCGTGAACAAGCAAAGCAGGTGGTGGCTGCTGGCTGGAGCAATCACGCCTCCAACTCCCGTCACGCCCCAGACAGACTGCTCAAGGCTTCTATTTTGATGTTGGACAGCAGTATGGCTCCCTCTTTGACTGGCACATATCTGTCATTAGAGGACAGAGAAGCAGCTTGGAGAAATCCGGGGCTCAAATGAATTAGCAAGCACTGTAGCTGCAGAGGGTAAATAACTGAAATATAATATTTGCAGCTCTACATTAACAGAGATACTTTAGATAGTGTTATTTGTGTTTGTTTGCTATACTGGATACTATAAATTATGCTGTGTAGCATTTTAGGAGCTAGTAAATAGTACATTATAGATCAGATTTGGTATAGTGTGCATTTATGGTGCAGCAGAGACACTAAGAACTTTTTTTTAAAAGTTTTTTTAACAGTTAGAGTTAGAGAGTTAGAGTTAGAGATTCATTTGCAGCAGGTCTGATAGCAGGAGTGCTGTCTTTGTCTCACCCAGTTGACCCACAGCTTCACACAGCACTTACAGACAGGCAGTCACACAGGCCCTCCCTTCACTACCAGCTGAACACATGAACAGCAGCACAACAAACTTGGCAAAGCACCTTAAAAACCAACACCTCGGTCTTTATGTAGAATTTCGTAAAGTCAGTAAAGCTCCTGCTTTAACAGCATCTAAGTATTATCATACTTAGTTATCATACAGTTATCATAAATTTTAGCCTTGCTGGTGCGGATGTTAACATTAGCCATTTAACTATTAACTCTTACCCACATTAGCCATCTCTTAAATTATCATTAAAGTAGCAGCTAGCAGTTATGGCTAATAGCAGTCCTGCCCTTCAGTAATATTAATAGTGTTCATTTAACAGGATTGCACCATTATTTGTGTGTAAAAAAAAATTGCTATGTTTGTCTTAAAGTTACAGATTGAAGCTAAGAAAAGTCTACCAGCAAGTAGACAGCAACAGGGGCAGTGTACCTTACCAACTCTATCTAATCAGCAAAGAATTATGCTGCTAAGCCATGAGAAGGACAGGAAATAAACAGGGCTCTAGCTGAATACATTTGCATGCATCTACATTGTTCTAATCTTTCCATCTTTTTTAATTATGTCTCTTAATTTTGTTTTTGTTTTTTTCCGACTTTGAAATTAGAAATGGTATTGAGTAGGTATAGGCACTGAGTTTGAAATTCTAGCATCCTGACGATCCCAGTATTTACATACCTACTCGGAGGACTCAAAGTACTTTTAGTAAACAAGCCACATTTACCTATTTAAGCATTTTCTATCACACGCACACTCTGGATACATGAGGGTCAATTTCAGGTTTAGTATCTTACTTCTGACATTTCCATAAGTGGACTAGAGAAAATGTACCACAGATTTTCTGATTAGCAAATAACCCGCAACTACTCCATTCAGCTCCAACGACTAACCTTAATTTATTATGTGTTATTTAATATCATTTGTTAATTTTCCTTAAAACAACAAGAGAATTTAAAGTCAATAAAGTATTATTTATCTATATAGATCTAATTGTGCTGCGTTTATTTCTAAGGTGTGAGCATGCCGCTTATAACATAAGAAAAATCTGTATTTTTAGCATTAGTATTGTATGAAAAAAGAGTGGCCAGATCTAGTTTTGTGGTTACCAATCTCTCTGACAGCAGACAGTACACAGAGCCATCACCTCAACAATCAATGGCTCCACTATTGGCAGAATTGATGACAGTAATGCAACAAGGTGGAGGCTGCAATCGGAGCATCTCTGTGACACTCCAAGATAAATCCACACTCTTTCAACCTCCAGCTCCCCCTCTGATGTATGCCTGTCCTCTGCTCTCCTTGGTTGCACATGGGAGTTATTTGAGCCTTTCTGGGACCAGCAGGAAACAACGCTGCCACACCGGCTCACTGTTGGATTATCCTCATTGCGTGAGTCTTTGGCCTCTTTCCTCTTGTGACGACACAGGGTCGAGTTTACGAGAGACTGATTTAACTCATTCGCCGCAGTCCACTGCCACTAGCCACATGCCTGCCAGCCCAGTGATTCTAGTACAACATTAAGTGGACTTGAAATGAGGAGACAAAATGCCTCTTTGACTCAATTCACAAAGATTTAATTTTTTGGGGGGGTGATGGGTTGATTTTATGCCCACCGCTCTCCAGGGAGTTAATCCTAAAGAAATATAGCTCAGAGCACTTGATGTAGCTCCCGTAGTTCCGTATTTTAGAATTTTTGCTTATTTGCTTTCCTTTAGACTAGATGTGACTGTGCTCTGGTGCCTCGTGGTGCCTTTTAAAGCTCGATTTAGAGTGACAAATATTAAAGGTCACACAATCAGTTAATGGTTATTTTCAAAGCAAAAATACCAAACTTTTCCAAGTTTCCCCTTGTTAGACGTGATGATTTAAGGCTACATTTTATCTGAAATTAAAATCAAGTATGTTTGGGCTATAGTTGGCCAGACAATAATAAGCAATTTGAAGACATGACCAGTGTTGAAAAGCTTACCCACCATTTATATTTATGTGAGATTACTTGAACATGAAACTCAACTACAGGGTCAGTATTGCAGCACAGATGGGCAAGCAACCAAGCAACACCTCAAGAAACCCCCTAAAATATGTATTATTAATGGTTAAATCAGGAAACAAACATGTTTTCACTCTCCCACACCAAAAAGAAGGGTGTTTTGTGTGTGTTGCTCAGTTTGGTTGTTTATTTGCTACCTGAACCTTGATGGAGAGCACTTTACATGATTATCAGTTCAAACTTTACTCAGAAAACAACGTGAAGTGCCTTTTTTTTTTCCCCCAGTGGAGAAAAATGCCCAAGTTTATGACACAACATCTTGTTACTATGATAAACTCATGGCGTAAATGCCATCCAGAATAATGTTTCATATTGTCATAATAAGAATGAATATAAGGCTGCTTAATTTGACCTCAATAGAACAAGAGTTTCAAGTTTATACTAGAAGTCAATTAAGAAAATATATTCTGACTTGAATTTGAATGTGTAGAAATAAATCCCACATACAGAAATGTGTATCTGAAACATCATGACATTAAACTTTTCTAAACCTCTTTCTTCCTGATTGTACATATCTGGTGTTTCTCGTTTAATGGGATGTAAGCTCAAGAAAGAAAAAAAAGAAGCTTATCCTGCCTTTTCTCAAGAGACTTAACACTAATACATACAATGAACCTACTGACCCTTGAAGGCCCTCTTTTTGGTCATTGTAAGGATGTTATGTTTTTATTGGTGCTGTAAGTAGACTATAGAGCAAAACGTCTAACAGAGGCATCCCGTCATCTAAACAGAAGCATCCCCTTGATGTCCCAAGGGACACAACATTAGTAATGTTCTCACATTTATGAGTCAAACAAGGGCTAAACTTTGCTTTTGAGGTTCTCGTTATGTAATTTTCACCAGAAAGTTGCAGATGACAGGAGTATCTTTTAATTTTTTGTTTTTGTTTTTCGTTCTATTTTTCTTTTCACAAACTTATAATCCTGGTGGTTAGGAGAGTTTCAGAACAGATATCACTAATTCATTAGGAACAAGTGAACATCATCTGTGGCTGCAGTCGGATGTTTCCACTGCTTTGGTGTTTCTGATCCGTGTCATGTAATTAAAACCCAAATAATGCCAAGACAACTCCTTTGGAAGGTGGATAAACATCAATTGAGAAGGTTTGAAGAAAAAACTAACTAAATCATAGAAAAAACTTTCTAATGGGGTATGAATTGCAATTGTGTTTGACATAAAACACGCAGTTCTCAACATATTTGTATTTCTTAACGTACTTCCTCCACAGTGTTCCAACTCGGGGCAATCAGAATGTTTAGAAAGGGTGTGAAAAAGTCTGCTGCTTGTGGCCAAAAGAATGAACTATGGCAGACTGGAGATTGTGAATAGCCCTTTTACAGGTCACAGAATCCTTTCAGCCAACTGACATTGTTATTATCTGACCGTCATAGATGGGCCTAATTAATATTCTAATCATATGCCTCCGGAACATTGTAAGCAAAATTATCCGCTGAGTACCACTTGCTTATTCAGTTAGTCGTTGACTCTGTTGGTGAGAAACCACCACTTTGGAGAAAATGAACACCATGTAAAGGCTAACTTACAGTCAAAATCTATATTATTTCACTGGTAGGTTTATGGCATGGCACAAAGTCAATCAAAAGTAAGATGTCTTATGTCTTATTTCTTCAAACTTAACTGACAAAACTCCTCCTATCTCTTATTATCAAATTTCACTCATGATAACTGCCTGACAAGTCTTCAAACTCTTGCAAGTACCCAGAAGATACATCAGTTCCTTTTGAGCATTTCACCTTTGTATTGGCACCCAGTATTGGAACTGTATTTTAATAGCTTCTGAAGTGCCTACAAATGCCAGGCTGCAAATCTCCATCATTATTGCTCCCCGTCTTCTCTGTGGGGTGTTACGAGAGTTATGGAGTGTTGTGACGAAAGAGACCTGAAGTCGACAGACATCTTTCCAGGACGCACAGGCTCACTATGGAGCGCCATCAGATGGGAAAGTGAACAGACTGAAATGCTAATTTCCACACAATGATAAATCTGCAGTATGAAATTGTCGGTACAGAGCGCTTGCCCTGAGGCTGTGCGTTATTGCTTTATTCTATTAGTCAGTTATTACCAGCAATCACAGTCAACCCCCACTGCCCCCACACACAAAGGCCCTTTTACATTACATTTATCAGGCGTTGTACAAACGTTGAAAACATATGATGGCAGCCGTGAGAGCTGTGTTTCCTCTGGGGCTGGGGGCCTCTGTAGAGGGAATGGAGCTCCAGCTGGCCCATAGTGCATCTGTTCACTGGGCTGGCCGGCAGTGACACCATGAGGGCCACTTGCAATCTTCTCCATCAAGCTCTCGCACATCCTCCTAAAAACGGCACTTGTTAATTTTTTATTTGTGTACAGTTAAAGATCTCTTGAAAGCAATGATGTTTAAGGCTCAGAGTCAAGTTTTCAAAGAGACACGTGAATGCTGCTGACGAAAATAAGTTTCTGCTAATGCATCTGTGAGAGCCACCTGACTCCGCACTTCTAATTCTGTTACTTCTTCACCCAGATGTTCAGCCCCATGCCCTCTCTTCAAGTCCTCATATGGGAGCAGCAGCCTGAGGCTATTTGCATCACTATCTGTAGAGTAATTACCATACTGTTTTATATAATGCCAAGGCAATAATAGGGTGATAACATCCAATTAAATAGTGTTCTCTGATTTGGACATAGGCAATCTTTCCTCTCTGCAGCCCTGAAGATAAAGTGCCCATCTCAAAATGTCAGATTGTAGCGGCTTAATCTGATTATTTTCAATTAATATTCATGTCTCTATCCTGGATTTGTTGCCGTTATTGACAGTGATAAATTGAGATAAATTTGAAGCTGAGAAACTCCATTTGTTTGAATGTACTTTTTTTTGCCACTCTCTTCCTTGTTTTGCTCCATCTTTCATGTAAAAGGAAGGAAATATTCCAGACCTGAATATCTTTTTAAAAATTAGGTATTCTTGAAAGACGCTAGATACCCATTACAGGGTGATACGATTGTGTTACGCCATTTCCCCACTTTGTAAATTTCCTCAGAGTCCTGTGTAAAGTAGCAGGCATGTGGCATGTGGATGGCAACTACCAGGCGATTGGTGTTTATGGCATTGCACAGAAGAGCATTGCCTGGAACCTGAGAGATGGTGGTTCACAATTTTAGCAAGATGATCTTGTAAATGTCTCAGAGACTTGAGGAAAACCAATGCACCAACTCTGTCAGAAATCTTAGGTTTTTTATGCTTTCAGTTGAGTATAAATTTATTACAAAGACAGCTAATTTTTGTATTAAAAGAGACCTGAGCTGCTGTGGCGAGCAGGCTGCTCAAATGGGCAGGCAGATCTGTCACATTTGAGCAGATTCTTCCATCTAGCCTGAGGGAGCGTGGTGCTCACCGTTTGAAGATTAAAACATCCACTGTCATTTCCTGCTCCAGTGGTTGCTTTACCAAGAAGAGTGGAGATATGAATTGTATTTTCCACCCCCTTCAGAGCTGATTATCAAGAGCCAGCCTTTCAGTGGCCTCCATGTTTCATGGTGGTCTCAGGAACAAGCCACCAAAGAGGCAGAATTGGAGGGGTGCGGATCAGCTGTGTGTTGTATTTGTGTAAGCCATTGTTCCAACCAAATACAAAAAGGTGAAGCATGGCTAAATCCTTTCTACTTACTCGTGCAGTTCTTGTGTGTTTGTGCGCACAGCCGCGTCCATGTGTCTCCCTTCACATGCATATGTCTGTGTCTGTTTTTATGTGTGTTGCTCTATTGGTGAGTCTGTGAATGTGGTTGTTGGTGTGTTTAGACCCTCCATTTAGTCTTCTCCTTAGCCCATCAGTGCGTTGTCAGCAGCATATCCAGTAGAGAGAAAGGCTGGGGATAGGACTAGGTACCATGGTGGGGGGCTCTAATAGAGCCATCAGTCAAGTGCCTGTCCAGCCGACCATACTACAGGGTGTTAGCGTTAATGCTGAGGCGCATGGCGTAAGCGCTGAGGAGCAGGGCTGTTTGTCAAAGGGCATCCAATGTGAAGGAAGTTGTTAGTTAAGTGTGTTTGCCCTGTCACGACTAGCCCACTGGAACACATTTCTAGTGTGGCAGCTTTGGTTTGTTGTCAGGTACTTGGAGTAACAAAAAGGCCACAGGATGTAGGAAATGCCAGTTATACATTAATGTGGAGATTTTCTAGTATATTCATTCATTTTTAGCTAGAGTTCACATTTAATGTGTGTATGGAAGTGTGTAAATGTAGGCGCATGGTTGACCGCACGTTTGACTCTGTTTGTATGTAACATATGAACACTTCTCTGATGTATGTATGTACGCAAAACTGTGAGCAGTTCTGTAACTGTGTTTTAAAAAGTGCTATACAAATAAAGTTAACATCATTATTACTCGTGTTGTTTTAAAATAACTTATTCACTCCCATACTTAGATAACAATTTAACATAGGGACCATTTTCTATAATCAATTAAGAGGTTAAGTTCAAGCATCAAATTTTTAAATTGATCACTTTTTGTCGGAGAAAGTTTTTTGTTTGAGCAAGTCCCTGTGAAACTGATAGGCTTTTTTATTTTAATGTTTTATGGTAATTTATAGACCAACAATTTAACCTTAATTAATAAGGGCTGGCCAGCAGTGTGTCAGTTAGCATAAAATCATGCTCTTATGTTTATTTTTATTTTTTTATTCGATCGGACACTCCAGTGTTTTCCAAGATACCAAATATTACAGTCTCATTTGTGCTATGATGCTTGATTTTTGGAAAATGTGCATTGAAAATATTATCATTTGAAGGAACCCTAAAAAAAAAACAGTAGCTCCAGGCTTTTTAGTAGCAGTACTTTGATGAGCTTTAATATCATATTATGTATATAATAAAGGCTTAATTAATAATCTAAAATAATCATTATTCAAAGCTCTAATCATAATCAAGACTGTAGCAGATATTCATCTGGTGTGGTATGTCTAAAGTAGCATGAGAGCTTTATAGCTATTTTAAGGTTGGCTGAAAATGTGTGTGTGTGTGTGTTAGTGCATGTGTGCAAGCCACTCCCTGTGTGACCTTCTGGAGTGTGAGAGGAGCCACAGTAAGTCACACACTGACTCTGCATGGAGCAACACACCAGCACTGCCCACTCTGCATCACAAGATCAGCATATCGCTCCACTTCTGCTGCATCACAGCTCATCCCTCAACGCATTCATTCTTCTCCTTTTTTCTTTTATTCCTGTGTGCCATTTTAACCCTGAAATTGCCTGTACTAATGTCTCTTTCCCATTCATATGATTAGCACGCAGTTTGGGACATGTCAGATAAAGAGCAATACGTAACTGAACGAAGTACATGACATAACATA